>JAVSBS010005504.1:13543-52033 GCA_033124195.1 Coracias cyanogaster | reverse complement strand
CTGCCAGGTCACCACTAACCCATGTCCCTCAGCACCACATCTCCATGGCTTGGAAAGCCCTCCAGGGATGGGGACTCCACCACTGCCCTGGGCAGTCTTTTGTTCAGCATTAAATTGCAGAATCCAGAAAAAATAGCTGCTTGCTACTGCAGTTGAGGTAAAGGGATGAAAAAAATGAAAATAATAAATTGGAAAAGAAGATACCTTGTGTACTTATTTCCCATTCAAAACAGGGACTGTGTAACTTCACTGGGGAAAAAAGGCTTCATAGGAGAAAGTTTATTTTAGTGTTTTCATCTTCCAAAAATTTCAAAATCCAGGTCAACATTGTAGATTTCCCCAAAAATACTTTAGATGAGGTTGAAAATGAATATGCTTCAAACATAGGAGACCCTCATTAGAATGTCGCTATTAAAAACAAAATAAAACTGCAAAGGTCAGATTCATGAGTCCACTCCAACTGCTTTGGAGATTCAAATCAGCCATTAACTGGACTTAACTACCCGGTTAAGTCAATTTTATGTCTGTTCTCAACTGCTAAAGCAGAAAAATGCAGCTGGGATGTTTTGATCCAACTGTTGCAAGAGAGATATCTTAGAGGTGAAGCCTTTACAAGCAGCCTTGGCTGGGATTCTCTTTGTCCACTGCAAAGGCAATGGAAATGCAAGATTGTTGTAATGTCATAGAATGTCATAGAACCGTAGAACATATTGAGTTGGAAGGGACCTCTAAAGGTCATCTAGTCCAACTCCCTACAAGAAGCAGGGACATCTCTTACTAGGTCAGGTTGCTCGGAGCCCCATCAAGCCTGATCTTGAATGTCTCCAGGGATGGGGCCTCCACCACCTCTGTCCTTGCAGCCTCCTCGTGAGGAGGAAGAAGAGCACTTTCTCCTTAATTCCTGAAAAATAAATAGCCATCTTGGTCGTGAAGGACCTAAATCACATCTTTGGATACATCCCAGATCCACTTTAGCCCTTCAGTACAGGCTCAACACTCTGAAAGTAGAACCAAACACCAAAGACTGAGCTTTATTAGATGAATTTCTGAGCTTCACTCCATTTCTTTGCAGCTGGATTCAGTCTGGGGGTTCTGTTTTATGCTGTTACTCCATCACCAGACTCCCTCCACTTGCTGTCTCAGGCAGCGGCATCGCACAGAGCTGAGGGTGTACAATTCTCCCTAAAAGCCCTGAAAGATTGTAAATCTGCAATTCTCAGCCTTATGCACTTAACGAGGGGGAAAGATTAAAAAATAATAATAATAACACATTACATCATACTCTAATATGATACAATAGGATCTATTCTAAGAATAGAGACTCTTGTGCTGGCCTTTCCGGGCTGCAGAACAGGTCTGGTGATTTACCACATTTAAAATACCTCCTTATGCAGCAAACGGAGCTGAATTGAAGCCTTACATGAGATCAACATCGCTCAGCTCGTACCTTGTTCATGTCCGCTCCTGTCTTCAGCACCGCGTGTCTGTCTGCAAATCAACCGTGTTTCCGCTGAAGCCTGACACAGAGGGTTGTTCTCGCCAAGTTCTTAGTACAAGTCTTCTGCGTGGAGTAAATCAGACCAGGCAAGTAACAGGGCAGAGCTGCAGGTAGCATCTGCCCTTGCGTCGTAAAGATCCTCCCCATAATCAAGATGGGCAGCTCCATTTAACCCAAACACTCTTCACTTAGTTTCTAGTTTTAATTGAATTCAGCCGCAAGATTTGTTGACAGTGAGTGGAAGTCACAAGCTAAAGGTGTAGCGTGTTGTCTATAATCTGCCTTCTCTGTGCTTTTATTGACTGTCTTTTTATTAGTTACGTGATAGCAAGGTTTAGCCCAGCTCGAGTGGGTTTTTTTCTGACTGATCTATCAAAAAAAAAACTTGTCAGCATGTAAAATAACTTGTCAGCGTGTAAAAACTTAATTAAAATGCACCAGATCTGCATGGTTGCTTAAGAGCCAAATACTGGTCCCCTTTCCAATAAACATACAATTTATCCAGCCACAAAAACTTTATGTGCAGAACATTGCACCTTCCATCTCGATACGGAATCTTACTTTGCCGAGTTGCATAAATAGAACGTTTTGCCCCTGCTATTTTAGTTATCACAGGACCTGGATTTCGAAGAACGTGGGATCCTCAGACTAGAAGGCTCGTGAGAGCTAATCACTTCCTCAGTAATGTCATAAAATTACTTCCATAAATTTGTACGGAGTTTGAAGCTCCCTCTCTTTCAACGGTTGGTCCATACGTTGACTACTTTGGTCCATATTTGACTACTTCCAGCCCATACAGTTTATAGACCATTTTTCTTGTGCCAGCGTTTGCCTCTAATTTACATGGTTCTTTTTATCTCCACGCTATGTGTTATCAGAGGCAGACGTGTAGTTCTTCCTAGCTATAGGTGGTCTTGATGTGTCCTTTCTCATACCTGTATGTGTCCTACATGGAACTCATGTCCTCATTTAATTCTCCTCGGTTAAATAAAGCCGTCGTTCCAGATAACACAGAAGCCCTTCTTTCTATCTGTTCCAATTTGAGTTGATTTTTTTTTGACAATCTGGAGGATTCCAGATGATGTCTTGTGAGTGCCTCATACCCCAGCATTAACACTTCTCTGTCTCTGGAAATGTCCATCCTGCTACAGCCTAGAATTGGATTTCCGTATTTAAGGCTGCATCATACTGATGACTTATAATAATATCGTGATAAATAATACACCCAGGTCTTCTGCCTGCTCTGTCATTTCCATTTGATGCGCTCTCAGCTTTTACCAGAAATTCTTGATATTAGGAGTAAGCGTGTAACTTTGTACCAAATTACAGGACTCAGAATAGGAAGGAAGGATTATTTTCAAATTGGGTCCCAAGGTTCTGTTAAAATTTCTGGTTCTCCCAAAACCTTTCTGCATGTCCTGGGACAAATCAAGCTTTCTGCGCTCTTCTGGAAGAGGAGAATGGGGTATTTTACATCAGAGCCCCAGTGGAAATATATTTCCTTTGCTTTTTAGCAGCGCACACACCGAGGGATGATGAAACCGCAAAATCAACACCATTAGTATTCATAAAAAATAGTTTCCGTTAGCTCTGAGTTAAGGCTATTACCAAAAGGTTCAGTTATTACACAACTCACCAAGCAAATCATCAAAGGTGTGGGTATGATCATTTGAGCCGTTCAACATAATACTTGTTCTCTGTGCATGATTTACCCTTTCTTCCTGGTCTCCATGCTGAAGGGCGTCTCTTGAATTAAGACTTACGGTCGTGGTTAACGTAGGGATAAAAGCTGTCAGGAAGAGAAGCTGACATGAATAAAGGTACAGAAATAGAAATTACCCCTGTAAAGTGGAAGCAAAACTCAAAACTCGTCGCGCACCTGGAGGAAGCAAATGTTGCACCTTCTCAAATTCCAAAAGAACTGTCAGATGGAATGGCAGGTCCACTTAGCAAAAATCTTTAACAGAGCTATTGAGTCAGAGTGGTTCTGTATGACTGGAGAATATTGAGTGGAGTGCCCTTCTTCCAAAAAAAACCTCTACAGACAATTGTTGGCTCAGGTAAAAGTATTTTATTCAAGACTTTGTAACATTTGTTGAAGAAAATAATCTGAAGAAAAATTACAAAGTCTTTTATTGGAGACTTTGTAACACTTGTTGAAGAAAATAATTTGGAAATGAGATTAAATGTAAATACGATCATAGAAAAGTAGATTTACCGAGGTAGGTTGTGCCAAATTAGTAGGATATTTTTGTGTAAGAATATAAATTGTCTTCTACGCGGTAGGAATGATGTAGTTGGTCTGTCTGGAATTCAGTAAGACAACTGGTGTGGTGTCGTTTGGATGTGCATTGGTTGAACTGGGCAAGGTGGCAACTGAAATTGTAGGACACGTAAGAAATCAATCAAAGGAGAGATGGCAACAGTTGGTTATATTTGTGGCAAAAACTCTTTTTTGACATAGGAGCTTCTGGAGCGTCGGTCTGAGACTGATCTTTTCGGATTTGCCATTGCTTGTCACATCACAAAAAAATAGGAGCAGGCTCATGAAGCTTACTAATGTGTTAGCAAGTGTTCCAAATATGTTGGAGGGTTGGGAAATGGGGGTGAACTGGGGGCTGTGAGGCGGAGGCCCTGGGGTGGTGGCGTGTAATTGAAAGCACGCGATCTTACGTCAATGCCTTTTAGCAACGCATAGTGTGCATATTACTTGCTAGCTAGGAGAGCACGAGGTGGCATGGTGTGCTGGTTGGCAGTGTTGTCCTTTATCCTTGGGTCCCTGGGGGCTGTAATCACAGTTCATGAAGCCCCAGGTCTTTATTCGGACAAGATCTCACAGCGATGAGGAGAATAAGATGTTACAGCTTCATTGAGGCAAGTGGCACCGATAAATCTTTGTTGATTTAGCTGACGTGTGTCCTCTAGGTTGTCTCTTCTGTTTCTCCTGGCTAGACATACAATCATAGAGTCATTTTGGTTGGAAAGGACCACCAGGATCATCAAGTCCAACCTTCATCCTAACATCTCTCTAGCCACTAGACCATCGCCTCAAGTGCTACACCTACTCATTTTTTCAACACCTCCAGGGACGGTGACTCCACCACCTCCCTGGCCAGTCTGTTCCAGTGCCACTGGAACTGTAAGTCTCTTCAATGATCTGGTTTAAATATGAGGAGCATCTGTTTCCATCTGTTTCTACTTTTAACATCACAGTAAGTTTTGAAAAGAGCATTTCATCACCTAAAGTTTTTTTCACCTGCAATTTTACTGTGGCATTTAGGCCAAAGATTCTGACCCGAATGCAGGGTCACTCATGACTGTTATGACTGGCCCTTTCTGTGGGGTCTTGTCCTTGCTGCAGAAATGACTCAGCTTCCCCAAGACTACTGCTGAGCCGCTGCATGCTGCATCCCGACAAACAGAGGAAAAGCTACACCAATTTTATACGGAATCATCAACTTTTAGAAGTGTTTCTATTGCACTAAGAGCTCTGAAGAAATCCCTGGAGACCTAAAATCTGAATTTAGGCTACTTAGTTAAATGTGTAAGATCAGATGGAATCAATATAGCTTAAATATGGGTTTAGCACAAAGAAAAGAAATCCAAAGATGTGTAACTTGCCTACTGAAAAGTAACAGAATTGGACTTTTAGCTTTGTTGCATTAAAATACAAAATCTCACCATGAAACTAAACGTTTACATGTGAAATAGATTGAATGAATCCATCTGGCATTGTGAAACTATGTGCAACAAGTAATTACATGGCAAAAATATGAGTATGGTGATATGTTAGGACTAAGAGTGATGATCAGACATTAACAATTCCAGAGAAATTACATGAAGCACACATTTTTCTAATCAGCAAAGATAACACGTTCAGCATGACCCACTGGAAGAGATGAATGGATCAGCAACAGAGGGATTTTTCAGGCAATCACTGGAGAAAAAGGGACCGATCACTCTGTTTTGATTTGCTACTGTTGAAGTTTGACAGAAGGATTAATTAATTTCTCATTTCTGTTCATTTCTCATGCCCTGATGATATTTTCAACTCAGAAGACATGCCAAGGAAACTGTGGTTTACATGCAAACACTCCATATATTAGACAAGGGAGATAAAATGGTATAGAAATCTTTTTCCATGTGGATTTACCGCAAATGTGTTGGTAAGTTGGAAGAAGTCTAGAGCAGAGCAATAAAAATAAGCTTTGGACAGGATGTACTGATGAAAAAGGTAGGAACTGTTACATCAGCTTGTAAATGTCCAGCGGATGGGGATGAATTGTTTAAGGGGCAGGTTGGATTAGAAGTTAAAATGATAATCAGAGGAAACTAAATAACTGAACAGTCAGATTTAATATTAGTATATCCAAAGTAGAGCTGTGTAGTAGGTATTAAAATCTCCACATTCACAGGTACCTGCAAATCTGTATTTGCACTTCCTCATATTTTGAAGTACAGATGTGCAAAAAAGGGTGAGATCACAGTTATATGCACTGCAATCAACTAAGAAATGGCCATCTGAAAAAAAAAGGCAGGAACTTCATGAATACAGATTTTTGAAAGCCTGCTATATAACAGCACATAAAAATATCCTGATTTATTCCCTGAGAGATTGGGTGGATATGGCCCAAAGGGAGTTTTCCGCCTCTGAAGGCTATGATTCACCGTATATCGCACTCGGGATTTTCTTACTCCTGGAAACACAAAAAAAAGTCCAACCAAAAATGACAGTCCTTTTCCATTACCGGTTTCAGTTACCATCCTCACAGCCACAATATAATTGGATGCTGAATCCACTCACTGAGAGGAAGAAAAGTGTCAGTTTGAGACTTGCAGGCACATGCTATTCTCAGTTCCACTACTGCAAACTATCAGTGACATTTATATTTTCTAAATTGTTCCAAACTTGCATCTTTGTAACAGAAAGCAGAGTCTGGGCCTTCGTGCTGAAGCCGCGGTGGAGACTCCTCAGCCTTGAGGCCAAAGTTCACCAGAACCTGACTTTTGTCCTAATCCTAAAGCAGACGTTGCAGCATGAGACGTATGAACTGAGATGCTGACTGCTCACAGATGTTCTTAATTGAAAGCAAGATAATTTGCGTCAGATGCGTCACTAGCGTGGGCTGAAAAAAGAGGAAACTACATCGATTCGAGTTTCTGTAACTGATGAAGAGTCACTGGCTTCTAGTCACTTGCTCCTGAGTCCAGCTCCCATGCAAGAGCACAGTAGTAGAAGAAACAGACGCCCTCCACTGTATAATTTGCAGAATAAGTGGAAGACAGTATTTGATGCTCTGGATAACTTTTAAATTTATTTTTAGAGGGCAGATGGGAAAGAAATAGCTCTTACCTGCCCTGACCTCACTTGCCATTTTGCTACTTAGAAGTAATTTTCCTCACTAGAGAATGGAAAAAATGCTACAGTGGTGCATAACTATTTTTTGAGGTTTTAAATGTTACATTGTTTATAGAAAAGGACAAGGCGCTTGAACTAGACACAGAAACCAAATTATTTTTAGTCCAGTTTGTTCTGAATTAGTCTGATCTGGATACACTGATATTATAAACTGAATTTAAGCCTTATTATAATCTTGTGGATAATGTAAAGGATTGTGTTAATTAAAAATAACAAAAATTATCATTTGTCAGTTGTAGGAAAATGTAATTGACTTCAACCATATGGGAAACAGTTAAAATTACGCTTTGTTTTTAGTCACACATTTCTATTAGATCGGTACAAACAAATTCTTTGCAATTCGTTTTCAAATTTTTATAAAGGCACTGACTGCAAATCCAGATGGGACTGTTACAATTATCTAATCTAGCATCTAACACAAACAAGAGAATTTCAGATAATATCACTGCAGCAAACACAAGATTGTCTAAGACAGAACATGTCTTTAGGAAGGATGTCCATCTTGGTGACAATGTCTGTTGAAGGAGAACCAGTAAAATCCTTATACAAGTTTTTCCAGAGATAAATTACTGGCTGTCACTTCTTTGAAATCTTTAATCTTTTAATTTTCATGATGACTACAATTAAAATACTAGTTTCAGAGAGTTAAAGGGAACATTCCCATTATATTGACAGCAATTTTTATTGTCTATTACTTTCTCTACTGCTAACACAATATAACCCTCATTACAGTGTGGAGTAGAGGCTTCCATCAATCTCACTCCCTATCACACAGAAACTCACGGAAAACCAAATAGTTAGATTTTTCAGCTCCAGATTCCATTGCTTATTTATACATTATTAAGATATGGATGTCCACATGTGAGCTGGGTGTCTCAGCTCTGCTATAATCAGAGGAGATCTAGTGAGTACCATCAGGGGACCTCGTTCAGCTCAGCCTAGAGTGCACAGTTATGTTTAGTCCTCCGAGCAGCTTTCAACTCTACAGACTGCACTAAGCAGGTCCTAGTTCATGTAGATAAATCTATATAGTAGCCATGCAAATAGAAACGTGTTAGTCTGTACACTGACTCCTGCTTTAAGGGATCGGTTAGAGACCAACACAGGCACAGAAGATTTGAGATGCTCTAGACTACCCAAGTCACCTACCATGAGGTGGCCACTGTGTCACACAACCTGCATCCAGAAGGGAGACCACGCTGTCTAAAAGAGCAGTAGATGCCTCTGAGAGAGCAACTGAATCAAGCCCACAATTTCTTAGCTGCTATACTAATTACAAGCCGATTTTTGAATTTAATTGTTTCTACTCTAATTAAAGTGAGAAGAATGGAAAGCATACCTGACAAACATCATAGTGCTCGAAGAGAGACAGCAAACCAATATCACTGCGGCTTGTGATACCTTTCAAAATTGTGATATTGCCATTTCCAGAGTCCAGTTCTATCACGTTGTTGAAAACATTGGACACAGCTTTGCCAGTCAGAAGCAAGTTCACCAATTCCTGTTTGTGATGTGTTTAAAAAACAAAACAATTGTTACACATCTTGTCTCTACCAGACATCGGTATAAGACTGAGTGAATATTGATAAAGTACCAGACCCTTAATTTATGTGGTGGCTTTAAGTTTTCTGTTAGGATTAGGACTGCTTAAAGAATCTGTTCCAGATACTCTGGGGAAAGTCTACTCCCAAAGTAAAATGAGGGAATACTACTGGAGTTGTCAATGTTCGCCTTTCCAGAGGCAAACTGCTGATAATCAGTTTACTCTTACATGCAACTCTCAACCTTCTCATATTAGAATTTTTTTTTAATTAACACATTTTGCTGACCCTTTTTCTCTACAATGAAAGCTACAGCACGAATAATATTTAATGAAAAGCCTGTACAGGCTATCCGATATATTCTGCGTGTGCTTAGTGATGTATTTCACATATTGAACAAGATTTGTTACAAGTTTATTTCTGGGTAAGCTTAAGCCTCATTCAGTAAGAGATTCACCCATATGGCTTCACATCTGGTCTGTGTCACTAATATACTCACACTTACCATAGCAGATTCTTGATTATTTCTCCTCCAATGAGACTAGAAGCATGGTTGTGGCAGAGGCTAAATACCTGTGAGAGGGTGGGAGTGTTTTGCACGTGTACATGTGAGTGTGCGTGAAGTTCAAGGAACACCAGATAATTTACTTAGTGTAAGATCCCACAAGTGCCAGATAGGATGTAACGGAACGTAACAATATCTAGCAGCAGACTGTGGTACAGCAATGAATCAGCTAACTATTAATAAATAACATCTGTCAAGAAACATGAGGGAAAATAATAATAAGAAAGTTTCCAGAAAAAAATAGTCCAAATTATCATGCCCGAAGAGAGGAATAACACTGGTACTGCCAGTTTGGACTTGATGTATGATTTTCTGCACAGATTTATAGCCCCATGTTTCTCCTGAAGAACTCCCCGAAGTTTATAGGTTCTTACTGATGTTTTTAGGACTTCTAATGTACCGGTCATTTGCCACCTCCTTCTTGAGGAATCATCGTGTAACAACAGTATAAAAGTCTTCTAGAAACAGTGCAAAAGAAGAATGTGAAACATGCCTTTTGCAGCCAGAACGGCAGTACATTTAATAGCTGTGGACCATAGTCAGACCACACAACTGCCCAGCTTCGAAGGAATCCATGTCCCAGAATTCTGGGATCTACACTGATGTGTCCAAGGCAAAGCTTTTCCAACTGGGTGGATCCCTTCAGGCCTAAAGCCAGTGGAAGACATCTGAATTTAGGCTACATACAGTTGTGGTCCTAAGTGCCAGCAATTCAGACTGCTTATTTTCAAGTACCACATGTCTTTGATAAATACCAGTTTGAAGTATCAGTTAACTTCAGCCAGCATCAGCTCAGTTAGGTGGGCAGTGGCTGTTTAGAGAGGAGCTGTACAATCGGACATGCAACCTCAGTCCCCTCTCTGAAGTGCCAAGGAGGAAACTTGAGTTTGCAGTCTCAGTGGTGTCTCAGCACTAAAATCAGCTTAGGAGTTCAAAAGTGACAGATGAAAGGAGGGTGAGCAGATGCACACACAGGTACAAACGCAGGAGGACCAGAAAAACAGGCCGAAAAACAGATGCTCTGAAAGCAAAGGCAAAAATACGTCAAAACACAAAGGAAAAAGAATGAAGGATGAAGGTGTTGGACATTGTGGGGGAAAAGGAAAAACATAAGGAACTTAAAATAAGAAATGTGGCACCCCAAAGACAACACGCTTAACTTACCTGAGTACAATAGCCATGGCTGCCAATCAATCGGTTTGTAAGCACATCAAAATCATTGCGCACCCTGAAAAGGAATAGAGAATATTTAAATTCAGTAGTTGTTATCTTTTTTTTTCATTAGACTTAACATTTAAATCTTGGTGAAAAAAACCCCCAGTGTTTCCCAGCCGTAAATATAGTCCTACATTTTGGAATTCTTTCAAGATGATTTTTTTGTATGTTAAGAAAAAAAAGTGTATATATCAACTAAACCTGTGGGAACCTGTTTGTCAGAGCTAGGCTAAAGAAAATAGCTGTATAGGAGAAAAGAAGCCATTGTCACCGCTAGTTAGAAGTTCAGAAATTAGAACTACTGGATCACTTGTCTTACAGAATTACAGAATCACAGAACGGTTGAGGTTGGAAGGGTCCTCTGGAGATCACCTTGTCCAACCATGCTGTTCAAGCAGGGCCACCTAGAGCCAGGTGTCCAGCACCATGTCTACGTGGTTTTTTAGTGTCTCTAAGGAGGTGGACTCCACAACATCCCTGGGCAACCCCTTTCTGTACTCAGATAAGATGTTTTCACAAAAGCATGTATTTGTTATTCCTATCATCAGTACTTGGAATATACCCACAAACTGAAAATGATATAATTTATAGCCTATATTGTCCATGAAAAGAAGAAAAGGGGAAAAAAAAAAGACTTTAAGTGCACACATTTATAATGCTGCTGTGTGGTCCCTTCTGCTTTAGGACATCAAAGAGAAAAGTTCATGAAATTGCACTATTGGTAAACATGGAGCAGTATCTCCCCAAGCCAAGCTTCCCATAACTCTTGGAATTATTGAATTAGTGACTGGTTGATGACCTAAAAATAAAGATTATTACTGTGATCACTTTTATTTTTATCCTGCAGATATAATGTAATTGAAAACATTATTTTATACATAAATAAATGTCTACTCTAGTTTTGAGAAAAAATAATGCATTATATTCTAGGGCAGCTATGGCAATAAACTGCACAGATTAATTCCATGGTTCATAAAAAAGCTATTTCCGTTCAGTATAAAATATGTCAGACTCCATTGTTTTGGCTACATCCTTATTTTGGTATTGTTACAAAGGTAGAGAGAATTCCTGAATGATCACCAGTTAAAACAGTTCTACACACATCTAGCCTTCTCACTCTCATCCGAGTTGTAAAATCTTTTACGCACCCACTTATTTATGTTATCTGGCAGTTAGTAGAATTATTAAGAAAAAAAAAAGAGAAAAATTTTGTTTGTGATAAAGAGTTGAATTGATGTTAAAGCAGAGCTAGCTAGAAACTTCCCTTCAACACTGCTATACATGCACTGTTAATTCATTTCTTAAATAAAAAGCTGGGACATTCTCTGTGTTCACCTCAAACTTTACATAATTATTTCCTCATGGAATTTCTTTGAATGTCAAAATCAGAATCTAATATATAATTTATAAAATTTCCAGCCCTAATGATCCTTAAAGTTGCTCAAGTCAAGTCATAGCCATTGAATCACAATTCCCTTTCTTAAAAAATTTAAAATAATTTAAAAAGATAATCTACAAGTTAGTCTCAATCACAACAAAGTGCCATAATAACATCTCTTGCTGGTGTGAAATCAAAGAAAAGATGAGGGAAAGTGTGCCTGTGATATGGAAAATTCTCTCATGCAACATTGCAAGCAATGGATGAGGTGATAATAATCTTTGGATTTCGGCCATTTTTTAGTTTTAGAAACTTGAAAATGCCATCGCCTTGTTTGAAATAAGCAGACTATACAATATGCGTCAGTTAGGGACGATGGGACATACGACAAAGACAATAGGAGGAAGTTCTAATTTCATCTGTAGGTACAAACAATATGGGAGTTTAGAGGTGTATCTCAGACTTTCAAGAAGAAGAACATCTGCCTTTCCAATCATCTCTGCTAACGAGGAAACAAACACCAGGCATATAGCTACGAGATTTACACCTACTCTGGTTCTAAGATTATTATTCATACCGGCCAAAGACTTACCAGCTTCTGTGCAGGTGTATTTATTGTGTTCTAAAAAAACCCATCAGCTTTTAAGTGCAAATACACTCAATGCATTGTGAAAATATTAGATAATGATAACAACGTGCTTTGTTTTCTGCCTGGCTGGTAAGACATTAATTGATGACAAGAGACCTGAAGCACTTGTTCATTCTTGGCTATCAGAAGTCAAAACAGATATAATGCAAATCATTACTACTAATGAAATTCTACTACTAATTCACTGCATGGAATTTTCCATTTATCATTTTCAAATCCCTTCGAAACAGCAAACCCCATCACATTTAAGCCAGGAGACTTTTAAGAATCCTTCAGCTCCGACAATGAGCTGAAGACTCCACTCTACTGAATTCCCCTTTCTTAATCTACAGCCCAATGCTGTGCATGCTGCTTTGACAGAACCACAGGTCAGCAGAGAGACTTTACCAAAGAGAACAGGGTTAAAGGTAAATATTTCTTCCTCGTGCAGTATTATCAGTATTTTCCAGTGTCATGGTACTAAATAATTCTAACTTGAGAGAGAGCTAGGAGTATGTTGGCTGCTTGTGCAGACTGGTGGTGTTTGCCTCACCTTGTAATGCTGTCAAGTCTGTGAAAAAATCAGCAAGACGCTGATTTTTTAAATCTCCTGGACAAACACTTAAAATTAAGCAGGTGTTTCAATATGCTTAAGAGCAATTTTCAACAGGAATCATTTCCTGAGTTGATACATAATCAAAAAGTTGACAATGAGAGCTGCTAAATTTCAGATCACTCTATCAGATCTCCCAGCTTGATTCGTACTTTTAGTTGTACTGTGTGTAAAGTAACGTGGCTTATGTCTGTCCTGAAACCAGGGAGGAGAGGGTTTGAATTCTCTATGGAACACATGAAATGTGGGTCCTGCTAAGGCAGAGGCAGCCTATTGAGACCAGAGATTGACAGCAGCAAATACACTTAGATTAACATACTTCCTAATGTGCAGTCATGGTTTCAATTTTTGCTGTGCTCCGGTTTTTGCCCTGGGACCCTGGAATTGCTGAGTTCTCCATTCAGCAGTCCTGGAATTGCTTAGTCCAGCTTTTCTGGTATCTTGACAATATGCGGATGTATTTTTACATGCTCACAGAACCTGAATAACATGGCAAAACTCCATATATCTTATGAATTTTGTACTGTTCTTTCAAAAAATATTTCTATTTAAATATATATTTTGTATTTTTCCAGTGCATGGTGATCAGGGTGTGGTGCCTATATAGCAGGACTTAACTGTTTTTTTGGTTCAGCATGCAAGGAAACATCTTTTTCTCGCATTATTATCAAATAAAATGAACATCATTATCTGGTAAAACTAAAAGACACGTAAGGTGGCTTCAGAACAAATGTCTATAGCAACTGGAGAAATCTTGTCATGACAGAAATCAGCAAAATACATCTGGTAAGAATTATACAGATTTTGTCATGTTTTCTAATGGTGCAGGTTTTAGGGTAGGAATGCCTAAAACAACCTTTCCAAAAAATGCCATTACATGTTATAAATCTCATTTTCCCTCCATGCTCCTGTTGGTGATTCTGTGTTAATCTTCAGTCTTGTTGAAACTATTAGTTTCATGTTATAAATTATGTGTTTCTTACAGATGTAAGGTACTGGAGATGCATAAATGTTCCGAGCCAAACCTCTGACTGCTCTGAGTTGTCACAGCCATACTGATATAACTTGCTGACTGCCATGACAGGTATTATTGGGAATCTGCCTCACGTTTTCAATTCTTTCATCTGTTCTGGGATATACAAATGACAAAAAAAAATACTCTTAAGAATTTGAGATGGTGGACAAAAATACCAGTTAGAAGAAACTCTAATGGCAGTAATAAAAACATAGCAGTGATGGTGCATTGAAAAAATAAATTACATGGACTCTACCGAAGTTTTAGAAGTGCATAAATACAAATCCAAAATAGAAATATTTTTGGACTCTACTAAAGTTTTAATAGTGCATAAATACAAATCCAAAATATTTGTATTTTGAGCACTGGATGTTACAATAGAACATAATCTGTTATCAGATGAACTTCTTCTTAGCAAACAACACTGAATTAGGTAAATAAGACATTTTAAAAATGCTTCACACACGTTAATTCTCAATTTACTTCCAGGAAAAGTATTGCCAAGTCTTAAATGGAGAACATCTGAGGATTGAATATTAAATATAAAACTCACTTACAAACTGTAAGACAAGGAATAACTCCAGACTACTAAAATGTGAGTTAGTTTCGTTATTTACTCTAGATATCATTTTGATTGATAGCAGAACAAAATAAAACAATATAAAATAAAAAATGGTGTAAGCAAGTGCTAGCTAGCTTACGTCCTTAACTCTGGGGTAAAGCTGTAATAGAAAATTGGTGACCTCACTTTGTTCATGGCAACAGACAGCTAAATGAACAAACACACAATTACAAGTCTACTCCAAAAACAGAATCTGGGCTGGGAGGGAGAAAAACTCATCTTAAAGCATAATGATTTCAAATAATTACAATGGGGATATGGAAAATGACAGGATGGTTGACTGATTAATTGTGTAAATGTTCCATAATTATTTTTTTTTTATACTGGCACACTGCAAAGGTTTCAAATGAATGTTCAAAAAAGAAGGGAAGAGCCCCTCTGAAAAAAAAAAAAAAAAAAAAAAAAAAAATCACTCTTTGGGATTCAACCAGTGAAAGCAAGGAAGTGGCTTCATTCTTTATTCATCACTTTTTTCATGTACTTCCTAATTTCACAAGGTTCTTAAAATGTAATCATGCAACTTTAATTCATCAGCTCTGCTGCTACACAGTGCTAACATACTATAGGAAGTATTTCTATTTCAAAGGGATAGTTCTGATGTGAAAAGTGATTTATCTGTTGGCACATTCAACCCACTATTTCGGATTTTTAAATAAATCGTCTTTACTATTGAATGCAGTATTACTTTCTGAGCACAAAACATGCTAAACCAGATCTGCTAAATCATGTCGACCTTCTGTTTAGGAAACAGCTGAATAGGACACAGTATGCAATAATATGACAGTGTTTGTGTCACTGCTCTATTTTGTAGTAGAATTACACTTATTCTGACACATCTTTGAAGTCTTTCTAACAAATACTCTTTATTTCCCTAAAACCAAAAGAGTTCATTTCTGAAATGCTTGATTTCCTGAAGGAAAAGCAAGAAAACCAAGATTGGGAAGATGACAAAGCCGATCAATCACTTAGGGATGGGACTTTATATCTTCTTTATATCTAAAGATGGACACATAAACATCAGCTCATCACTCTGGGCTTCTTTACATTTTGTACATGGAGAGAAACTGGTATATCCTGAAGGTAATTTATGTCAGCTTGCTTAGAGAATTTGCAGGTAGAGGAAGAAAGGCGTTTTCTCCGTCCGATGAACATAAAGTTAAGAGAGAGTCTGGCACAACTCGAACATGGGCAGCTAACTGCTATAGACCAGGGACTGGGCAGATAAATCACAAATATGCCAACACTGCAGACAGGTTGAGTATATTTTTTTCAGATTACAAGCTGGGAAATAACGTTGCTATATAAATGACAACAGCCTGTAGCCAGCCTCGAAAAAAGACGCCTCAATTGGACAAGCCAATTAAAAGCAACGCATGAACACTCGGTTTCAAATAGTCACCTCGGTATAAATTTTAGCTCAACAGTAACAGAAGTCGAGCATTTAGATTTAGTAGAATCAGAGGAAGTTCAGAGGGTCAGAAGAAACCACTGTCAAGATATGGCGCAGCTTTCCCAGTAGAAGCGACTACATAGATGAGAATCATTCCACTACAAGAGGACACAACTGATGGACTGCAACAGAACTTCAGAAACTCCTCAATGGTAAAGTAGATGATTAAGGAATATTTACCCACTACTTTTCATAATATGAAACAGGCAACACTCTGTAGACTTATTGGGCAACCAGCTCAAGGAAACAAAAGGAAAAATTCTTTCACAAAGCACGTAACTACATTGGGGACTCATTGCCACAGGATGTTGTGAAGGCCAAAAGAATTAAAGGGTTCAGAAAGGTTTGGGAAAAATTCATGGAGGATAGGTTCATCAAGGGCTAATCAACTCAATAGTCCGGATACTACTGCCAGCTTAAGGAGTCTCTCAATTACTGACTATCGGAAATACGGAGAATATTCCAGCAGAATAATTGCTCTGTATTCACCCCATTTCTTACACAGTTTCCTTCAGCAGCCACAGCTTTCCACTATCAAGGCCAGGCTAATAGCCAGATGGTCATTTCCTCTGATCTTGTACGGACAGTCTTATGGAACGAAGGAGCTATTAAATCCACAGATTTCAGATACTTCTCAGAACAATACTCTTGTGTTAGCCATGAGGTGGACTACAGCCATGTCCCATATTGGGATAAAGCAGAGATGTGGAGAGGGGAAGAAGGGAAGATGACATTCTCTGTACCTGGCTGGTAACATCCAGCCATCCCAGCTACTCTCTTTCACAGAAAACCACATTTCTTAGTTGCTTTCTTGGCTTTCCATGCTTTCCTCAGTGGTAGCTCAGGAACCTGAAATCTAGTCACACTTTGACTAGGTTATTGAGTCACAGGCTGTTTACTCATATACTTTCATTTTGTACTAGTATTGTTCTTCAAATTAAATAACTCTTCTCAGTGCTGGTTTACTTACAACTGCTATCCTCCCATTTTTTAGAAAATACTTATGTCCCTTCCCAAAATTTATTGTTAGCACAGACAAGAAAAAAACTTTTGTTCTTCTCTTATAAGGCAGGCTTCTCATTCCCCTGGTCTTCCCTTTCCCTACACTTCTCCCAGTTTTAATGGGTGGACCCAATTTCACATGGCATTTTAGTGAGGACACAACAGTGCCTCGCACAAGCTATTAATATTTCTTCAACTCCAGAAATTATTTACGATGACACACCCTAAGTGTAGATCCAATGCTGGCTCAAGGTCACTGTGTACTTCACTACTCTTCTCAACTCCTCATCCTCATCCTGCCATTTACAACTTCTGAACCCAACAGTACAGTAGTGAGTAGTCTCTGTTTGCATGACCTTGTAGTTTCTGTAGTTAAATTCTTTTTTTTATAAGCCTCATCATGAAGCTGAGCCAGCTCTTTCTGTACAACATGACTTGTTCTCTGTATTGACAGTGTCTTTCAATGTTTGAGTCATCAGTACATTTCATTAGCACACCACTCCCTTTTTCCAACACTACTGTAGGGAATAAAAACTAAGTTTAACCCCAGACTGATCATTGAGGAACTCTAGTAGTAACCTTCGCTGATAACTCTTTCCTGAGTCCCTTTCCTTTATCACCTTTACAATATTTAAAAGATCTCTTATTTTGACATTAGCAAATGAATTCTCATTTGGCATGATATCAGATGCAAAAACCTCATTATCTCTCTATTAACTGATTTTTTTTTTTTTTTTTTTTCATTTTAACTAATGATTCTCCCTTTGGTACTATGCATGCTTTATAAAGTTCAGATGAAATTCATCTATTTCATTTCCCACTTCAAAAAAGCGTCTCTTCCATCAAAGTAGAATATTAGTTCAGTCTTGTATAATTTATCCTCTGCGAAACCAGGCTGCGTTCCCTGCCATTTTCCATTTACCTCTGTGTTTTCTCTCCTTTAAGAATTTTCCCAACAGTTTTTCACCTGCTGACATGAAGGCTAAGTTGCTTGGTCTGCTTTTCCATCTTTCTTAGATGTGAGTGCCGTTTTCTATTACACATTTCCATGGTGACCTCTCTTGTGAAAAGGTATTAAGCATCAGTGTCATTATAGCTGGGATTTTAGATGCTAATTATTTCAGTATGTGGAGATGGAGGCCACTTCTCCAGACTTACTGCACCAGAGACGCAAGGTTACTGTACATTTTAACGGGGCAAGTGGTAGAAGGACGACAAAGCACATCAGCTTTTAGGATCAAGTCCATTCATAAAGTCTGACAAAGCAAGAGAGAGCTCAGAAAGTCTTGCATAAATTTGGGAATGAGATATGGGCAAAAAGGTATCTGGTTTCTTTTTTTCCTTCATGTAGCTTAGCCATCAATTTTTCAGGTTCAGTTCTACCTCCTACAAAAGTAATTCAATTTCTATGCAGGCGTTCCAATCACCCATCCTGACTGTGTTCTCCTTACTGAAAGAATATTAATTTAGATTTGGAGCATTCTTTGCATTATCCCTATCAGCAGAAACTTCACATCTTTTTTTGGTATCTTTTTTTATTGATATGATAAGGAAATTGCCTGTTAAATTTCTGTGACTCAAGGTCTGCGTCTGGCCTCATCTGAATCACATTATTTCTGTATTTTCCAACATCGAGGCTCAGACCACTAGTGTTAGAGCTATTTGCTGCTCACCATCCTTTCTTCACTCCTTTGTACTCTTTAGAAATCAGAAAATTCTCCATGGAATGAGCTTCCTTCTCTTTAGGCACATTCCTCAGCTTTATGATTTATCTGTTCTAGGAGGAACTGGATGTGTTGGGGAACAATCTGGATTTTTTTCCCCTGTTGCCACAAGAGATCTTTCTGTTGTATATCCACACCAAATTTGCTATCACCCAGTCTAGATATATACATAGTGAACTTCCCTGTTCTGTGAACCCATGCAGGTGACAGGCTTTCTGAATTTTCTTAGAGGGAGACAAGAGTCGTATCTGTCTCTCCATTACTTGTGCAAATCCTAGGTTCCCCCTCCCCTTTTATTTTGCTTCATTTCCCAATATACCAGTCCCTTACCTAGCAAGAGGTCAAGCAGAATCAGTACAACTACCTCTTCATCTTCTTGGTTCTTTCTTTTTTGCTGAGCTTGGTTTCACTTTTTTGTTTGTTTCCTTTACCACCAACCTATATTCTTTATTCTCCAGTGCAGCCAACTTCTTCAAACCTAATTCAGCTCTTCCTCTTCTTTGCCTTTGTGGTCATGTTTCCACCAGGGTCACACTCCTTATCTAGCAGGCTACATAACTTCAGATCTTACTTGACCGATGCCTACGTAGTTGTGTTCTGTCAGACCCTCCTCTCCTTTCCTGTATCTTGTCTTCAAAATCTCATTGTACCATCATCTCTAGCTTTATTTTGTCCCTGGGTCCCCTCTTTCTCAAGTGTTAGGAAATCTCATACATCAATATATCCATGGCATATCCACTTTTGGAAGAATTTAAATCTTATAGCTTCAAATCTTGGTCTCACATTCTCCTTCAAATCTTGCTAAAGCTATTTCACTTATCCCTATCTTCTTTAAAGGAAAAACACTAAATTATTTCAAGCAAACTCCCTTCTTAATTGCCTTTTAGCAGCTGAAGCTGCAATTTGTGTTCCTTAAAGTTCTACATTTATTAATATATTTACTAATGTAGCAAGCAATTCTTGCACAGTGAATACTCCAGCTAGAAGGGCCTCTGTCTAATGCACAAGACAAAGAAGATGCTGAAGATTATGAACTGCATGCAAACCATCAAGCAGGAGGCACAGAAGTTCACTTACCCAATCAAACAAGGACTCAATTCTTCCCTACCAAGGACTGGATCCCAGACAAACTCTCCTACCCGCTCTGCTCCCACTGGTTTTGGTAAATCTATTCTCATGCTTCCTCCATATTGTAAAATCACAAACGGGTCTTGGAGAGGTCTGAGACTCTCAAATATGGATTTGTCAGTTAGGTCAAGCTGCTTGTTTTTTAGCACTGTAACGTAACTGACAGCTGTTTCCCCTTAAAAATAGCTGCTTCCCTATCTTTTTCGAACACCAAAAGACTAAGCCGTAAAATACACGGTGACATCTATTTATATTACATAACTGTACACACAGAGTGAAAACTGCTCGCACACGTCATTTCCCCTTACCGTTGGTCTCCCAGGCGTTCTCAAGTACAGAGGGAACTACCCCTGAAAAAGTTTTCTCAGAAAACTGGCTCATAAAGAAATATATTTCCATCAAGAAGTGATGGAAATATCACGGATCCCAAGTGATTGGATCCGTCATGTGAAGTTGCAGTTGCTTTTACCACTGGACAAGCCAAATGGTCATTTCATAGAAAGCCTTTCTTCCCTGGCCAAATAGCAAGAGGAGAGAAGGTGCATTTTAGCTGAAGTCTAAATTAGGGATTGGCTCTGAGACAGGAAAAGGTGTCAGTTAAGGAAAATGGATTGAGGGTGGAGGACCCATTGTTCCACCCATAATTCATGCTCCAGCAGAGCATCACTTTCTTTTTCAATGTCCTACGTGACTGCAAGAGTTCAAAAGTCAAGGGACATGTCAGAATTAGGATTATATCACAGTAAATGATACATAAAAGAGTACAGAAAGGATATAGAAAATAACGGCTCGATACAGGTAACTACAATGATTATTATCTTCTGTGACATACCTCAGTAAAAACTTGTCCAACTGACTAGTCTTCCCAGAGCTTGGCTTTCAATGTGTTTTAATTGCACTAATATTATATAATTTTGATATGGTTATTTGAGATTATTTAAGATTATTTCTCATAATGAAGTGTATGATTAATTAAGAGTGTTTATTCTGTCCTTGCGGCAATATGAAATAATCCAGATGAAAATGGGGCCAGCAACTCATGTGAGAAAGGCCGGTAACATCAGGGCTAGAGGTGACAAAGTTCAGTAGTCAATTTACAGTTTCTTTGATTTGTGGCACCTTGTTCTGGCTGGCCACAGTAAAAGATTGTGCTCACAAGCTTATAGCTCATGAGCCATAAATTATACATATCTGGAAGCTCTTTGATACATCATTTTCCATAGGCTTATGGCCCCCATTTGTCAGATGTCCTTTCTGTTCTACGAAAACTCTGCAGGGCAAATACTGTGTGGCTATGTGTAAACAACTGATCATGAGGCCAGGTAGAGCGTGACCCAAAATAGTTGCATATATAACGTGCTCTTACCCATTACGCTCGTAGATGTGGTGCTGAGGGACATAGTTTAGTGGTGACCTATCAGTGCTGGGTTAATGGTTGGACTTGATGATCTTAAAGGTCTATTCCAACCAAAACGATTCTATGATTCTACCCTGCAGCAAATCTGAGACAACATTCTCCTGTGTGAAACATGGATGAACACATCTATTTGCACTATAAGTCAGTGCATATATGATCAGAGCTACTGAGGAGTAGTAGGTGGAATGCTGAGGTGACTCTGGAGGTGGCTTTACTCCTTCTGACTCTTTGGCAAGGAGAGCTTCTGATATTTATTGCAGCCCATAGGGGTTACTATGCTGTAGGTATATAATGTACATTTATATCAGTATGTCTCACAGTGAAATGCTGTGCTATGCAGATGAGTAAAGAGACAAGTGTTCTATTTCTTTTAAAACTGATTAAAATAGTTTGCCAATGGACCAAAGCAGGAAGATTCTTGGAATATGGCTTGCAACCAGATAAATAATTACAGAAGTAAAACCAAGTTGACAAATGCGTATATTTAAGCATTGTAGGGGGCATAATAACGATAATAATGCATCGTTCATTCAGCATCCTCAAAGCACTTAGAAATCAGATTCCTCAGATGAGCAACTTATTAATTCGGGAAGGTTTATTAGCTCTGCAAATGCTGAAGCTTGATGCTCTGCACAGCCAGAAAGGGACTGTGGCCACTGCTCCTTTAGCCTGTCTGATCAGGCTTTCCTCTCACATGAAGTTCAAACACATCAAAACTTCTCTCCCCTGTAACAAGCCTAATTGCAGCTCAGCTCCATTTCTTACAGGAAGGATATTTTTTAAGACGGCAGAGGTATACTGAACAGCCATTATTTGATGCTTGTGTATTTCAAGGATGGATTAGAATGAAAGATGAAGGAAAATTAACTTCCCCAGTTCAGTAAAATGGTACCACAAAGAAGTGCTCAAGGGCAGAGAACAACAGAGTTTAAATCATATGATCCCCCTTAGTAAGAAATTATTAATTGAGAGAAGATTTCAGAGAACTGGATAAATTACTAATAACTAAGGGCAGACTTATTTGGTTTGAGAACTACTGAACTGATAAGAAATCAAAATGTGATTTACTCCATTCAATAAAAAGTTAGTGGCTTTCAAAAAACAAAACAAAACAAACCAGACCCAAACAACAAATAACTCCCAATCTCAGAAATGGAAACAGCAGAAATCATTTTGAAACAGGACTGCACACATTTCTGGAGGAGTAAGACCTCAGAAGGATAGTTATTAGAGTTGTGGGATCACAACAAGGAAAAAGCTGTTGACGCATATTTTCCTAGGATCATAAGTGGCCAACCCTAATGAAGTGCACAGCTTGTTCTTGACTTGCAAAATCACTCTCCTTGTTTGGTTTGTTGTTTGTTTTTTTTTTTTTCCCCACAGATAAAGCCATTGTTTTCTTTAATCTCACACAAACGTTTCAGAGAAAACAAATTAAAAGACACTCAAATGACCAATGCTGACTGCAGAACTACATCTGTGCTCTGCTATCAGTGAGTGATAACGTATCCCTAAGTCGACAAAAGAAATTGCAAACATTGGTGTTTTGATTCTATTGGTCAGCAAATTTGTGAGCAACACAGTGAGTCTGTGGGTCTATTTCTTTTCTCCAGCTAGCTTGAAAACTGCTTTTCCACAAAGGAATTTGGCCTAAGGAATTTTCTCACTCCAGATGCTCTTTGCTATGGCAGGTTCTAGTAATGACGGCTTTATGCAATAAAGTTACTGCACTCATTAGGAGAAACACGGCCATGACAACATGGTGTGAACGGTTGGTAAGAAGCTGAAATTTAACCAAGTTTTTTTCAACGACTGGATCAGAATCAGCCACATCCCAACACAGCAACAGTTTTGCATGAATCAGCATAGCGCGGAAGGTGCCAAGTGCTAAAGGTGATGAGACAGCACCTAGCAGAGAAAGCTTGTGCTGCGGTCCCAGTGTAGGCTGTGACTTCAGTAAGGCTGCGGGTTTTACTGAACCTGCCATGCCTGGGTCAGTGTAAACCACTCCTGAGTATTCATAACTCTTCTACAAGTGATGTGTCATTCTCAGATGCAATGCTGAGGCCCCCATGGCGGGATTGGAGCCCACCTTTAAGCTCAGTCTCCCTCAGGTACGTAGAAAATACCTTGTAGATCTTAACAAGAAGATTTCAATACACGTTTTGCACATTCAGGAAGATTCGTCCCCTGAGGTAGTACAATACACCCACTCACTGGTTGTAAAAAAAAAAAAAAAAAGAGGTTACAATTGTTAGTGACTAGCATTCCTTCCTGTACCAGAAGCAACAACACGTTCTCAGCAACTTCCTCAGGAATTCTCACTCCTCTTTGGCCATTTGTTATCAGTTCTACCAGTGATGATCATTAGCGTAGGGAGTATGATAAACTCGTTAGCAAAATCTACAAAGCAGTGCAAAACGCTGCATTTCCTGGCATGCGTTCCCATTAAATAAAAATACTAGTGATGTAGAACAACTGCCCGATAGACCTATCTGAAACCTGGAATTTCCATTTACAAGAAAAATCTGTAACAATGTAAAAATTATGGAGCCAGACCAAAAATCAGCTTATCCCAGCACTCCGTCAGCAGCAGCAGCTAACATCAAGGCAGAACACAAAACCGAAGCACATGGAGATTACATCTAGACACGTGGGTTTAAAGGTACTGAAGCATGTAAGTTCCAGTAATTTGTCTAAATTTATTTGAGCCTCTTCCTACTTCTGGCCACCTCATCTCCCAATACTGAAAGTTACTCATGCTGTGGGAAAAAAGTGGTGTGGTTTTTTTTTTAAATCGAAGCCTGAGCATTTCCGTGACAGCCACCGAGTTTTTGGACTCTGAGGAATAATGTATAAATCACTCCTTAGTCAACCTGGTTGGATGTTTAAATTTTTATCGAATCCAAGTTATTTCTCTTCAATGCCAAAGAGGAAAGATTTTATCTGTCCTCAGGCAGAAGTTACTCCACACTAATGGGAAACTTTGTTTTTGTCTTCCACTGTGTTCTAGTTCTAACGTATCTTTACTGACCTGAGGAGACAGGACTACATGCAAGACGTGAGAAGTTCATATACTTATCCAAAGGTACTACCACGGTTTTATTCTATTCCCATTTCTTATCATCATAACTCCCAACACATTATTTCTTTTTTGTCTCTCATAGAAAATTGAACTAATATGTTCAGGTATTTAAATTACTAGAATTTCTCTCCTTTTTTATAATGGCCTTTTTAAAGCTTATCACTAGGTAAGTATATTTGAGACTGGTTCTTCATCATGTAGAGTGCTTTGCATTATTAACAGTGAATTTCATCTCCCATCTTACTGATCAGTCACTATAAGACAGAATTAATTCCACCAGTTGATGTTTACACTGTAAAACCTCTATATGAGTAGGTCATTTAGATATTCTTTTTATATGAGGAGATAAGTAGGCATTACAGGAGATGATTTATCTATTTCTAAGCTAGACGTGTGTAGGTGTGGTGCTGAGGGACATGGTTTACTGGTGACCTGGCAGCGACGGGTTAACTGTTGGACTTGATGATCTTAAAGGTCTTTTCCAACTAGAACAGTTCTATGATTCAATGACTTGTGGTCTCGTTATCTCCTCCTTCTAGATCAGTTCTGGAAGAGTTGAACTGCACAGGTCTTGGTACAATGGTACCTATCCTTCAATTAATCAGCCTCACCATTTAGCCCACATTCAGTGCTCTGCCTTTTAATTTGTAGTTAATGCTTCCCCATCATATAAAATAAGGTATTATTAATTCATTCTAATTACATCCTGAAGTGACAGCTTCAGAAACCACAGGAATTATGCATGGAACACAAAACATTGGGAAAAATATTTTTGATTGAAAAATGCCAGTCTTCTTTTTGTGGAACCTAACGTAAATGCTTTGGTTTGGTTTCATTGGACATACCTCTGCATCTTACACAATGTTGGTTTATGGTAACTATTCCATCCTAAGTCTTCCACTTACAAAAAATGTCAATTATTTATAGCAGAGATATTCACCAAGGGACCCCAGAGAGTCAGCACTGTGGACACATGGTGAAGAACTGACCCAAAAAGAAACATTTCAGTGTGATTTGAGACATGAAAATAGGACAATTTCTCAACTAAAATGAAAGAATCTATCTAGCTTTTTCAATAGAATATGCACACAAAAATCAGTTCAATTGAAACTTCTATGGAGGTTTTTTTTTTTTTTAGAAAAAGAGCCCACCACTGAATTTCTATTAAAAAACTGGGACCAAAAAAAAAAATCCCAGGAATATCTATTACTGGATGAAAATTCCATTACCTAAAACAACTTTTATTTGTCTTCAACTGTTCAACCAGAACTATGCCTGTTATGTAAATAATTACTTACAATGCTTGTAACACTCACTAAATGGCACATATTTCTTGATGACATAAGCAGTGACTTATTTGTCTTGATATTGGTAATATCCTAAGAGAAGCACTGTGACACAGCCCTGCAAATCTATTACTGAAAATTATGTTAACTAAATTTAGTTTGCACTTCTAAAAAAAATTCATGCAAAAGTCTGAAAACACATTCCACTGTATCTAGTGACAGACAAAAATCCCTGTTTCTTATAAACCAAAGATAGGTACCAGTGCAATGCATTACACAGCACCAAGCTGAAAGAGTAACGGTACTTTAAAATGAAATTCTGTGAGAAAGTCATGAATCTTCCTCGAAATTTTATAAACAATTCTGACATTGTGGACCAGAACTGTAGAAATATTTAGATACCTAAAAATGCAAACAGGCACCATAAGGAATTTTCATGTTCACTTTAGACACTTAGCCTCCCGAAATACAAACACAGATGATTGATCAGCCCTGTCATAATCCATCTGTTAAGAACTGAGAGGTGATGGGAAAAATGAGCTACTTGTTCATAATATTAAAGAATATTTACCGGTTTATAGCAAGTAAAACAACGCAGGCAATAGCAATTTGAAACGTTGGTGCTTTTGGTGATCCTACCAAATGCCGAATGTGTCGTTCCTTGCTCAAATACCTTTACTAATCTGGTCATCTCTGCTGTAACTAGCTCAGAAAAGTGAGAATAAATGGCATATGCTCTAAAATTATCTGTGTTACAATGCAGAAGTGGAGTTAAGCCAATGGCCTGTAGTGTTACTGTAAGTAAAGGAAAGGAAGACCTTACAAGAAAACCAAAAATCAGTAAACACTTGTAGGAATCTCAGTAGGTGAGCTCGTACTGAATGCATATCACAAATTTGGACTAAGACAGAGATGTGAGAAAGAAAAGCTTATATAAATCAAACCCGTGCTGCTTTCAAGCGCAGCTGCTCTCTTCATGGCAGTTGTCATTGCAAATTGTCAGGGAACGGTTCTCTTCACTTGCAGAAAACTCTAGGAGATTTTTACAGCGGGAATTTGACAAAACAAAGCAAGCTTTTCTATTTAGACCCACTCGGATATTCCCGGCACCACAGAAATATGTTTAGTCTGTATAAAAGCACAATTAACTGCAACTGTGCATGGGCAAAAGCCTCAGTGAGTTTTTAGAAGAGGTTATAATGACCAACCCCGAGTTAGAGCTCAGGATATTTACTGCACCAATAAACTGAGACCAGATTTGTCACACCTTACTTAAAACCATCTAAAAATCAGCTGCCTAATCCATTTGATACTAGCCTTTCTTTATCACTATCATTGATGGAGGGACTGGGGCAGCACAAACAAGTTACTTATCTCTACCTAAGACAGATACCTAAAGTACATTAAATAAATGACCCTCTAAATGAGTCCTGCTTTCAGTTGTCAAGACAGGGAGTGCAGGCAACTACCTTAGACCTAATGCCTAATATTTATATGGAGGCATTTGTATCAGATCACTGTTACTTTAACAGCATATATACATATACATGTACAAGTGTGTGTGTATACAACAAAAAAAGCCAAGATTAGGTGAGTAAATCTGCATAACTTCCCCATGTTTATCACAGTAAACATCAAGACAGATTAAAAAGGCCAGAGAGTTAGGCACATTGTGGTTGTTTCCTCACTTTGCACAGCTTGTTTGCGTTGCAGTTTCTGAAACAAGGATACAAAGACACTCACAGATTGATAGATCTTGATAAGATGACAGACACAGTCAACAGGATGCACCCACAAGGACCGATTTCAAACTGGAAAAGAACAGAACTGCTTTCATTTCGTTTGTTGTGTATATTCTTTGTCCGCTCCTAAAGAAATGCAAATTGAACTGAGAGCAGAAAGAATTGTTCTCATTTATGCTAAAACTGAATTTGCTACTCGGTTTGTTAAAATACAAGACATGTCCATATCGTGTTTAAAACAATGTTCAGAAGACATTGTATGAGACTAATAAACATAGAAAGACTGGCAGCTGAATTATAACAGGTTTATATCTTCTCTATACACAGTACCTGGTGAATATTCTGCTGAAGAAATGCAATCAGATCTTCGTATCTTGTGGCACTATGTAGTATTAGCTGGGAAGAAATATAAGAAGAAATGAAAGTAACTGAAACAATAACAACTCATTTTTATAACTGAAGGGTGCACTAAATTAGCGAAAACTTTAAATCTGGCTGGAAAGATTTGAACTAACAAAAAAGGAATAAAGATCTAATGAAATTCACTTCTTACAGTTGTTACTTGGTATAACGTTGCATCTCAGCCCTTCGTATATTCTGAATTTTTAAGTACTGCATCTTGTTGGGTTTAAGTTTGTTGGAGAGTTGATTCATTTTTAAGCATTGTTTATGCAATGAAAACCAATTCCTAGAGCAAACATAGGAATACTGGAGCTTTAAAAGACATAGAAAGGGCAAGTAGCTCAGGAGTTTGTACCTATGTGGTGAGTCATCTATAGCAGGCAGGTATCAGAGGACTCCGTGTCCTGCTCATAGAATACTCCCATGAAAACTCCTATTTAATATGAAGCTCCAGAGAGTTGACAGACCCAGGCCCTTACTCCAGCATTCTTTGTTTCTTTTTGCACCTTCAGGTTTTGACAGAAATGATGGTCTTGTGGATACGGTGTGAGGAAAGATCAAGCAGTCTGGACTATACTCCTTTCCATCCCATTTTCACTGTGGCTATATCCACAGGAACTTTGATATGCAGGACTTAGAGGCAGCATAACAGCGTTAGTTGCACTCTGAAACAGCCAGTAGCTCAGAATCATGTTAACATGTTAATTAAATGATCTATCTTATCTCTTGGAAAAGCATATTAGAACCAAGGTTTTCTGCTGCATTCACCATGTTTCTACAGGTTTGCACTTCCAGTTGTTCCCAAACTGTCTGCTGCTGGAAAGTTGTTGACACATCCACTCCTCCCTTTAGGAGGCCAGTAATATTTCCTTCAACCACTAAAGCCTGGCTTACGGCACCACTGCTTGCCAAGTCATTTGAAAGCTTCAGATGGAAATAAAGGCATAACTGGAAAGTATTTTGCCATTTGGAGCTTCTGGAGGGAAAAAAAAAAAAAAGGGCAAAGAATCCTGTATAAGACATGAAGAAA
The DNA here is from genome assembly GCA_033124195.1 of Coracias cyanogaster. Lineage (NCBI taxonomy): Eukaryota > Metazoa > Chordata > Aves > Coraciiformes > Coraciidae > Coracias > Coracias cyanogaster. The sequence goes on along the minus strand of JAVSBS010005504.1, from coordinate 23,273 downwards.
ACGCTGGCTTTTGCTGCTCACAGCCATGCTGGTCAATTTGACAGGATCCTTGTTCACTTTTACTGTGTATCACTAAGAGTAGGAACATCATGTAAGCTTGAAAGGTAGATGGAATAAAAAGGCCTTCAGAGCCCTGTTGCCCACAGACAACTGAGATGACTCAGACCCAGACTACAGGATTTAATTTCCTCTTGGGTTTTTGGATCACCACTAATTTGCCAGAAAAGATTTTAAAACACCAGGAGAGCAATGGAAATCAGATTCACTGCGCAAAAATAAGAAAGACCAGAAAGAGGATATATAGAGAATGTTACTGTGGGTTACACAGAGCCTTACAGTTTCTAAGATTCCATCTGCCTTGTATTTTCCAATGGGAGTGAACTGCTGTCTTCCCGACGGCCTGAAGAGGATATTCAGACAAAACCAAAGCTCATGTTAAAAGGAACAAAATGGCATTAATGAGACATCAGCATGTTAGAGGTACTGAATGATGAGCCACTGATTTTGGATTAATATTCTTAACCACTTTTTTAAAAAAGAGCTTATTTCATAATAAGTTCAAATTACATATTGAACAAACATTTAGCAATGAAGCATATACATCAGCTGTGCAGTGCTCTCTCAGTCTATTTAATATGAATTCCAAGTTTCTCTATATAGAAAGAGGATGAATATAGGTTTATGATGTTAATGACAGTTTTTACTGGAAAAGAATATTAGAGCAATCACATTAAAACAAGGAGAAGAACCTGTGTACAATATCATCACAGAGGAAGCATTTTACAGATGTAAAATATGCAAAATATTGTTTGAAATGCCTTTTAATTTGCTGCTTCTATTTCAGATTTGAAGGACTTGTGTGCCCAAAAGCTTCTGTGTTATGTTTCAGCTGTCTCCATTGATCTAATAAAAGAAATTACCTATTCTCTCAGAACAGGGTTCACTTAAAAATACTGTGTAGGATTAGAACAGCCAAAGCTAGCAATCTAGAAGTTAGATATCTCCTGTAGAAGCAGCCTAACTGCATAACATAAACTAAGTAACTTATAGGCAGCAAAAGGAAATTAAGCTCAGCCATAACAGAATATCCTGCAATACAAAATTGTTGGAGTAAAATGCTGCATCTGGAAAAATATCTCGTGGTAAAGATTCTGGAGGAATGCCAGCCTCAATGAGATCTCCAGGACCTTTCACAGCAGTTTCAAAACATTTGACTATTCTGTCCCAGTTACTGAGGCAGTAGAAATGACTTTTTGCATTTTAAGCCATCTTCAACTGCATAAATACTTTTTAAAATTCATTTTGTTAACTATGTACATATGTAACAGACACAAGTACAGGAGCACTGTACAATAACTGGAACTATTTCTCCTACTTACAGTGCCACAATTGCTCTCTCATTGCCCCCTGCACGCCACAATATGTCCGCAATAGCCATGGTGAGGCACTTGGTCCTGTGAACTTCTGAAGGTTGAAGGCAACTGCAGTCCAAGAAATAGGAGAAAACAGACAAGTGACAAAATGTATATTGGGAAGTTTAGTCATTAGAGGGCAAACTGCGCCAGTTCTAGTATGCAGATTTATAGCAGGTTTGTAGCTAAAAGAACAAAAAGCAATTTTTGGAGACTATTTAGGCAATGTATAATAATGAAGTTCCAGCAAGTTGCCTCAGAAAGTTATAATTAAGGTATCTCAGTTCCTTCTACAGCCAAGGAAGAGACAATTTGGATGGCCAACTCAAAAAAAAAGTCCTGTGAGTTGAAGAACAAGCATTGTTATTGAGAAGACATACGAGGTATAAAGGTACAGCTGAATCCAACCTTTCTCTGAGGATTAAGCATCTGAACGAAATGCCATGAGAGCACTCATTTTACACGCAATATGAAGACCTCTCAGCAACTGGACCGAAGCAATGATAGGATGATGTCTTGTTGCTGTTCAGCACCTGACACAAGTGAAGTCACCCCTGGAATATGGGTTCTATGGAACCATTCTTTGAGGTGAACCACCTTAAATCTCATTTTAGGCATTTAAGAAAGTACCTTGGATCTTCCTGAAGATAATCAGATCCAGTGAATAGGGCTGTATCTAGAACAACTTCCTCTTTAGATTGCTAGTAAAACAAACTGGGCACAGTGGGTAGGTCTCTTCTGAAGTGAGAAGCAAAACAGAAATTTGAGGGAAGCTAATTCACTCAGGTCAAGTGTTAACAGAAGCGTGTCACATTTGGGGGATCTGGATGAGCTTGTGTTGGTCATAATGATGGTTAGACCACTGTTATGGGTGCTTAAGTTAAACGATTGTAAGCTTGCCAGCAGATGTCTGTATGTTCTATGACAAGAACCTTGTAATGCAGGTGAATCTAAGAGATGAAATGCACAATCTCTACTTCTAGGAGATTAATCCTAACAACGTATAATGAGCAACCTCATTTAGTGGAGGATGTCCCTGCTTACTGCAGAGGGGTTGGACCAGATGACCTTTAAAGTTCCCTTCCAACCCGAAACATTCTATGATTCTATGGTGTCTGATTTATAAGGACACACTAAACCAAAACTATTATTATCATTAAGAGTAATGGACTAAAATCAAGAGAAGAATAACTGAGGTAAGATCAACAACAGGGACTGAATATACACAGATCTATAATCATATCCTGAAAACTAATCTTTTAAAAGAAAGAGTGGATGCTCTTTCAGAACACATATTTATAATTGGTTAGGAAAAAAAACAGGTAAATGTACTTTAGGGAACAATAATGTATTGGCAAATAATGGACAAGAGAAGTTAATTCCTCTTTAAGTCTGTAATAAAATCTGTAATAATATTCAGTAACAGGATTGGTTTATATGCTAAACATGATTTTGAGTTTATAAAGGCTTTCATACTTAATTTCTTAAGTTTTTATTGCTTAACTCTTGGCAACAAATGTACACCATAATGTTCTTACATACTACTGAACTTCAGCTGAAGTACTGTGTTGGGTTTGTGGCCGGTGGGGTTTTGGTAGTGAGGGAGGGGGCTACTGGTGTGGCTTCTGTAAGAAGTTTCAAGGAGCTCCCCCAGCTTTGAGTTGGACTTGCCTCTGGCCAAGTCTGAGCCAATCAGCACCTCTGTGATAACATATTTAAGAGGTGAAAAACCTCTTGGGCGGCTTCTTTTGTTTTGACGGTTCTTTTATTTGGGAGAGGAGTGGGACTACAGAGAAACAATCATGTGGACACCTGGGTCAGGGAGGAAGGAGCAAAAGGAACCCATGCTAGTTGGAGAAGTCCGTGGAGAAATGTCTCCTGTGGGAAGGATGCCACGTTGCAGCAGGGGAGGACTGTGAGTTTTCCCTGTGACGAGGACGGAGCGGAAGAAACAACATGGGACACTGAGACTGACCGCAACCTTCATTCCCTGTCACCCTGTGCCACTGGGAGGGAAGAGGTAGAGAACTGGGAGCAGAGAATAGCCCAGGAAGAAGGGAAGGGTGAGGGGAAGGTGTATGTAAGATCTAGCTGTATTTATCACTTCCTACTCTGACTAAATTGGTGGTGGTTTTGTTGTCTAAATTAAACTGATGTTGTCTCCCTAAGTCAAGTCTGGTGAGTGGGCCCTCCTGGTCCTTTGTCTCATCCCTCGAGCCTTTTGTTGTTTTCAATTCTCTCCATCCCCCTGGAGTTGGGTGGGAGTGGGCAGGCAGCTTCATGGTGCTTTGTTGCCAGCTGGGTGGGCTTAAACCACAAGTACCATCAGCAATAAACACTAAGCTTGCATTTTTTTAGTAAGGTATGCCCCAAAGTCATGACATTATGACAACTGACCCAGGTTTGTGGAGCTTCACTGTTTCTGAAGTATTTTCACTTAGATGGCTTGGAACTTACACAATGATGTGCAAAACTGCAGAATGTTTACAGAAGTCTGTTGATCCCAAACATAGAAGCAGTGCCGTCAACACATTTCCTACTGTCTTTGACTTAGAACCAAACCAATTCTGTTCAGTGATTTTACTTCTCAGCTGAGTCTCTTCTAACTAACTGCACTTTCTGAAGCTCACAGCATGGTTTTGCAGACAGTGTCTGCTTCTAGCAGTGATAACGCTTGATATTTAGAGTTCCTACCAAGGGTTGGTGTGCAGACCGAGGTCACTGCTCAATCTTGTGCACCATGTGGGGGGTGCTGAAAGTGAAAGGCCGCACTTGGGGGAGGAGTGGCCAGGACAGAGGACCCTGAACTGACCAAAGAGGGATTCCATCCCGTATACGTCATATTCAGTATACAGCAGAGGGATCACGAGGGTCTGGGGCCCCTTGCCCTTTATAGGCTTTTTGCCATTTTGCGCTTTTTGCCCTTTTTGTCCTTTTCCCTTCTTGCCGACCCTTCCACCGGCCTTCCCTTCCCGGACCATCTCATGCCTTTGATCCTGATTTGTATGTTCCTAATCCCAGCTCCGGAACCCAGCCCCCGTCTGCTGCTGAGCCCAGTCTGGGACTTTGCCAGTGCCTGCTCCACAGCATCAGTGGTGACAGTGACATCATTGCCATCAGGGGGAAGTTGGGTTCGATACTGGGTTTGTATATATTTGTATATATCCCATTTTATTATTATTATTATCTTCATTCAAGCTGATTTAATTTTATTTTCTAATCTGGAAGCCTCTTTCTCATTCCCTCCTCTCCCATTTGGGAGGCGGCCATAAGTCTCCCTCCCTTATCCTCTTTATCTTCCTCTATTTGGGTGGGGGTAGAGGGCTTAATAAAGAGTGTCTGTTGTAGGTCTGGTGGATTGAACCTAAACCTCAACACCTACAAATTGTGCTTTGTGGAGTCTTCTAATACCTCCTGATATTCTAACTTCCAAGATGTGAATGGAGAAATGAAGGACCAGGAGGCCAAAAGTCAGGTAATAGAAAACTAGCTGATTTTAGAGTAAAACCCAACACCCATGAGCCTGAAGAAGTGGACAACAGATCCACGCCCCTGGGAAGCGCGAACTGGAATTTTCTGTAGTGGCTTCAAGAATGGCAGTCTTTGAAATTCAGATATTATCAGTTTTAATAGTGTTACCAGCATGGGACATGATGTCAAAATCTGTTCCCAGCATTTGAGTCAAAGATCTAATAAATTGAAAGACTAAACAAGAAACACTAAACATCAAAAAACGAAACAGACTTTCAAGTTCAATGTCTGCCTTGAATATAATGTTCATTTAGAGAATGTTTCCCTCTCTGAAGGATATGAGATATGGGAAATAATTGGTGAGAGTTTTCAAGTTAAAAAAATATAATCACAACTTTCTCTTATCTCTGCCTGTGTTCTAATATACTCAGAAATTTATGGGAAGCATAGCAACTAATTTATGTGTCTGAGAGAGGTAGCAGAGTAATAAGACATGATAATTATTTCTTGAACGTCGAAGAAGCCTGAAGTCAAACACTTACTGTGAAGTGGCTAATAATTTGGAAATTAAGGTTAGAATTAGCAAGAAATATTAATCCTCTCATTTCAAGCTCTGAGACTTCCCTCTCTTTCTGCCTGAATAAGAGTTTCTGCCCATGGCAAACACATCATAAGAAAAATATGTTTATCTCATGAATAAAACAGTCCATCTTGCTCTTCCTTTTTAGGAGCCTGGAGGCTTTTAGCATTTCTGTGCATAAAGACAAAGAGCTCACCTGGTAACCTGAAATTCCTTCGAGACTTTCTGCATACTTCAGCAGCATTTTTCATACACAAAATATGTAAAAACAAAATCGTTTCAAACCATGTGGATAACGGGAGCAGAAAAATAGGAGAGGCAAATACTGCCAAGTAAACGGGATAGGTTGTAGCTGGCGTGAGTTGGGTCACTTATAATTTAAACAATCTAGCCTCAATCCACTTATTTGAGCGCCACATAATTTTATGGCATTTATGATCACTGAACGATGTTGAAAGAGTCTTTACTACAAATGACCTGAGACTCAAAGGGACCAAAGAGCAGATGATCAAAGGCTGTCCTCCAAGCTGAAACAAAATCTTCATTTGCACGACCAGAAATAAGTCTTTGGTGAATTCTGTGGAGATCCCTGGTCATAAAATCTAAATATGAACGGATTTTCTTCCACGGAAGTTTGAGTTTTTTCTTTTACGTGGACAAGAGCCTCATTTTGCCTTGAAAAGTCTACTCTCATGATAATCCAAATAAGAATAATAAATTTTTGCTAGCTAATTTTGTACTTTTAAAAATTGTGCTCTGAACAGCAGGCTCTTGAGCTGAATTACAGATGTGATGCAGTGAAAGAACTGGAGAAGAAAAAAACTAAACTATATAATGCAGAATTAACTTGACATCACACTCTGCACGCATTCTACCACATCTTATTTGACCCTTCTCTTGGGGTCTGCAAGCAATCAGTGCAAATAATTACTAGCAACAACAATAGCAATAGAAATGGTAAAACTTCCAGTATTGTATTTAGACTCTAAGCCTGGTTTTCAACATTTCTCATGGCTTTGTAGGTGTCTCATATCAGGACTGCCTACCCACTAGTATTCCTGGACCTGGGCACCTCCGTGGACCTGGTAATCCTTTGATTAACTGTCACCTCCCATCCTGGCTGCTGAAGAGAAATGATGATGTTCTACAGGTTCCTGTTTCTGTCCATTATTGATGAAAACAGCCCAAAATAATGAATTTGTGTGCCAGGCAGACAAAACTAAGGAAAATCAACAGAGACCCTGTGACTTTCCTAAACAATTCCAAGCAGAAGAGTGTATATTTAAGGCCAACGTTTTATATATTATGAACATTTTTTACATTGCAAGGTAATGAAGTTCCAGAAAAACTTCAGCGTGAAAGCTTTCCCTCTGGTTAAATTGGGGTCAGTGTGTCACCCACAAATAACACAAGCTGGTGACAGCGTAGAGCAGTAAAAACCTGTTACCCTGATTTAATGAAACCTATAAAGCATAGGAAAGCTTTGTGAGCTTTTTCTTTGCAAAGGACTTAATTTCTCATTGAAAATAAAGGGTGACTACAAGAAGTCTGGCAATAAAGTAATTTTTTTTAGATGTTATTTTCTAGCACTTTATTGAATACACTCTGTTCCTTTAGAAAAGTGACGTTTATGTTGATGTTATAGCAGTCCAAACAATCTCCCTTGACACTAGAAATACTTAACAATATTGCTTTAAAGTAGAAGATATACATATAATTTAATTTTAAATCCTATTAAAGAATTTATTGTGAAAGCTCAAACACAGTAGCAAAAAAAGAAAAAAAAAAGCTATAACTTTAATTCTTCACCCTCCCTGAGATTCTTAGTGGCAAAAACTGCATCAATTTCATGGCCTTCCAAACCTCAATGACATTTTCTTTGAAACCTTACCTCCATGGGATCTCAAGGTGAAATAATTTTCATTGGCCTCAATTCAAGCGGTTGGGTTTTTTAGAGGTTCTTGGGTTAATCTCAAGCAAGTTTTTTTATTATAAAAATAAAACACCAACCTCTGAATTCCCGCAGTTGTAAGGGAAGCAAATACAAGTAAATCATATGTTACTTTCTTTCCACCTCAGAGACAAAGAGAAGTTCAGCAAGTTCAAAAGGCTCCTGAGTGGCTGCAGCAGAAAAAACCCACCTTTTTTACCTCTGTATGGAAATTCTTTCTGATGTCAGTTGCTGACTTACCGACTGTCTTTATTCCTGTTAATGTCTGCAAAGATAAGCTGTTGTAGGACACAAGCTTGAACCGCAGCCAGGACTCCACATGGGCCACCCTACAGGGAATAACAGGACACTCCATGAGCAAAACAATTTGCAATCCTGGATGCTGGTGAAAACTTTTGCAAGCTGGCTGCTTCCATTCAGGCTTGAACCATTTTTTTCATCTCTTTCCATCCATGATTTTGTAGTGCTCTCTGTTGATTTATTTTTTTCACAAGCCAATGAAAATCAGTGTTACTAACTGGTGTTTCCCACCTATTTTTCCTGAAAACACCTAGACATCTAAAACGTCAAAGTTTTTAAAAAATCTGTTCTGTGACTGTGCAAAGAAAATGAGAGATCTCCTGATCCCTACTGAGCCACAGCCTACCTTAACTTCCAGAAAGAAATAAAATCTGACTGTTTCCCAAATGCTGAAAATAAGCCTTGCTCTTTTACCTCCTCTGAGCACTGTGCCTTCCCTCGAGTTCCCAGTTACACCACTTTAACAAAGATTTCAGTTTTATGTATAGTTCTCAGCACCTGGCAGCTATCTCCCTGGGGAAGAGAAAGAAAATGAAGGAAGTTTGAACCTTTCAAATTATTAACGCTGGCAAGAAATCACAATACCAACAAAAGCCATATGGACTTCAAGCTTTATGGAAAATAGATTTATTGCTGTTTTGAAAGACTATAGGATGGAGTAGTGATGCATTTCCTTCTCCTTGCTTATTCCCTGCCATCTAGCCCCCCTGTCTCCATTGCATGACCAAGACCTCTTCCTATGGGTTAACCACATGGCAGAGACAGCTCCTTGTCTAGGAAACTTCATCCCGCACAACTCTCCTAAATTCTCTCCCATGTGCCCTATATCGTATTATTTACTCAAGTTGTTTGCTGAGGAGGCAGAGAAAAGCCATCTTTTGTCTAGAACATCTATGCTTGACCAGAGCAGGCTGTGCAGGACACAAGGCTACCATCCCAGAGACCGCAATACCACACATGGCATCAGTAGCACTGGGAATTACTGCAACTTAAGAGAAGGTTCAGCACATTAAATCCCACAGATGCCGTCCCGTGTGTCTGTCAGCACACGCTGCCATTCTCAGAAATCCGAATTAGGAATTCCATGACTTTAACACAGGTCCACCCTAAACCAACATCCCATATAGGCTGATGCACCAGCACTAGCTTTGTCTATCCAGGTAAAGTAAGAAAAACAACGAGAGTAAGGAGGGATGGGGCACCCAGAAAGTTTTCTGGAGAGTCTGTGTTCTGATTTGAACCCAGGTCAAATCCTGCAGCTCTCCGTAGCATGAGATTAACCCAGGATTGCACTGCTGGGATACGCTGCAGTTGCACCTCTGATTTCCTCTGTAGATCAGAATCTGACTGTGATGAATCAGGCTAGGATCTGCCAAATTCCTGTCAAAACCTGAAGAAGAATGAAAAGTGCAGCCAGAATTGCTGTTTTCAAATAGCAAAGTGATCAGTTTAATTCTTAGCCTGTCCTAAGCACAGCATCACGCCTAAGGGACCTTGCACAGTATGCAACATAGAAAATAAAGGTCCTGTAATCAGAAAATGCCTTAGGTATCGATATCTTCCATTTTCTCATTTATATTACACACACACTACCTTTCTATAATTACATAGCTAATGAGTGAATTTTCTGCAATAAATTAAGGAAAAATAGCAAGGTTTATTTCAGTCCACCAGGGAAAGCATCCTAGTCAAATAAATTATAGGAACCACTCTAAATATCTTCTTATAGCACCACAGAAACTTAATGCAGGAGGGAATTCAAAAATTGTTCATATGAAATGAATTCTGGAAGTGAGGAGGAATATATTAACTATCTGAAATAAACACGTCTAAGCAGAACACAGTGGTGTATCATTCCTGTTGTGGAATTTACGGCAGGGAATTTACTGGCCAGTGAGTGGCCAGAAGTGATGATAGAATCATAGAATCATTATGATTAGAAAGGACCTCCAGGATCATCAAGTCCAACCTTCATCCCAACATCTCCCTAACCACTAGACCATAGCCTCAAGTGCT
>JAVSBS010005503.1:0-35727 GCA_033124195.1 Coracias cyanogaster | reverse complement strand
CTCAATAATAAAATGTGTAAATGTGTTGATAAAAACTGAGGAAACATGGCACAAAACAGTAAGCCTTGCCTGTCTCCTCAAAATGTGCAAGACTGAGCTTGACTTCATGCTCAGCTTTAGTTTAAATAATAATCTTGTATAATTTTTTAAAAATACTTGGACTGACATCCAGATTTGTGTTGATAGGTATTAGTATAATCTCTTCAAGAAACCAGTTTGTCAGGTGTATATTATTTTGTCATGTAGCCCATTAAACTAAGGGATTTTTTCTCCGCAAACCACATCTTTCACGGATTTACTATCTTCTAGTTAATACTGCTTACTTTGTTTCAACCAGCTTACAGTACAAAGACATCAAACCTCAGCATCCACCATCTAACTTTATTTACAATGCTTTTACTGTAAGTAGAACTAATGGCTTTTCTGCTTTGTGTGTGTGTGTGCATGTTGAATTGGTGTTTCAATCAGTTCTTCTGCGTACTACAGTTGGAAGGTGAAAGGCCTGCATGTAAACTCTTCATGTATCTCTGACTTTTTTTACCAGTTAGGCTGTTAACATAATATGTGTTTACCTAAGGGCTAAACTAATGAAACAAAGCATTAGTTCTGATGTGTAGGAGTTATTTGTTATGTGCATATAGCATCAATTTAACAACTTAAAGAATTTGTTCCTGTGTACTTTCTTAAATTTTCTCCTTTCTACAGATCAGTTTAAAGGTGGCAAATCTGGTCTAGCACAGTCAAAGAGCTGCCTGGACCCTCAGGAATTAATAGAATTACTGAAATCCAGAGACTACGAGAGGTATGTGGATTTCCTATTTCTCTTGGGATATGAGTTTGTAACTTGCAGCTTGCAAGCAGCTGTCAATAGCTCTCTTGTCTTGTGAAGTTTTATGTGGATGTCCAAAGCAGATGGAATGTCCTAGGGATTCTGCTGTGTGGGAGAACGGACTTCCATGCAATACTAATTGTAACGTATTTTTATCTGTTTCAAGAGTGATTATTTTTTCCTCAACAGAGAGGTTAAAGGATCTAAAGAAAAAGTAATCAGTGATAAAGACCTAGAGTTACTCTTGGATAGAAGTGATCTTATTGGTAAGTCAGTTTTCATCTTTTTATTTTTCCTGTTCAACAGTAAATTCATATTTTATAAAAATCTTTATATTTAGAAAGCTGCCATAGCTTCGCTTTCCTACAGATGTGTTGTATATATGAAGGACCCTTTGGTCTCTTTGACATTTCCAATAGGATTTAGAACAGGGGTCCTCAAATTTTTTGAACAGGGGGCCGGTTCACTGTCCCTCAGACACTGTTGGGGGCCAGACTATAGTTTGGAAAAAAATGACGGGGGAGTCGCCCACCTCGCTGATGCCGCCGCCCCCCTCCTGAGCCCGGCCACACAGTCCGGAAAGGGTGGCCAGAAGGGACTGAAGGAACTTTGCTGCACTCGGGCTCTGGCTGGGGCGCGGATTAAGTGGCAGGAAGTCACCTGCGGCTGCTTGGGTTCCCCCGGCGGGGAGGGGAGGCGGGACAGGGAGTTCTGTAAATACCCGCAGGCCGCTTTGAGGACCCTGACAGGCCGTATCCGGCCTGTGGGCTGTAGTTTGAGGACCCCTGATTTAGAATCACAGAGACCCTTAGCTTGGAAAAGACCTTTAAGACTGAGTCCAACCATTAATTTGCTGAAGAAGAAATAACAGAACTTAAATGAAAGTATTACAGAAAACCACATTCATGCATAGTGTGCCCTGAGCATATTGTCAATGAAAGGCATAGATTAGGAGGTGTTCTGCAATGCAACTTTCCGTGGAAGTTGTTGTAATGGATTAAAAAAAATTATTCTCAGAAAATATTTCAGCAAACTTGTTTAAAAGCCTGTTTTGATACTATCATAATTCTAAATACAGTCTAGCATTTGGGGGAAGGCGGGGGGAGGAAATGAGCTTTTTCAGAGTTACCATGGCTTGTCAGTGAATCAAATAGGGTTTTTAAAAAAATAAATATTTTTTGAGGTTGTCTGCAAATTGTAGTGCTTGATCAGGCCAAGATATTCTAAAAAACCAAACCAAAACCAAACAACCCTTAACTTTTCTGAGAAAGGAGAAAATTCTGTAAACTAGATCTAGTATGCTTTGTTTCCTTCAGTATCTTTAGGAGACATCAAGCCTCAAAGCATAGATAAAGCAAAAATCAGTCATTACAGAATTGAGAAGTAAAAATGATAGCTGGCCTTAAGTGTGATATATATATATAGTTTGAGTAAATTAACTTTATTTTGGGAAACTGTTGCTATACTTTTTTCCCTAGATTATCTAAATTGTTTTATAACACTGCTTATTTCAGTTAACTGACTGCTAATACAGAAAATGATTCTTGATGCATTGATAATATGGTCTGTCTTTGCAAATTCAGGATGTGAAACAATCTGATTTCTTTCAAGTTGGAGAAGGTGCCGTTTCTTTTGTGCTGTTAGTGTGTATCCTATTTATAATGGTTGCTTATTCCTTTTTTCTTGGCTATACTAAGCAAAAATAGTATATTTAAATGGTCAAAAACTATACAAAGATATTGGTCTAGCATTATGTACTGAATATTTGCTACAGCTAACTGCAGTTAATGCTTTAGAAACTGAAGTTCCACCCCCCTGCAATCCATAATTATTAAATTTAGTATGAAGACAATACTTTTTCATTAGCTTTATATTCACTGGAAGGGCAACATAGTGATTGCAAGTGCTAGGAAAACAAGATGTAGGTCTTTTGGTCTTGAGAAAATAATATTGCTTAGTAGAGCTGTAACTTCACTAAGTTTATTGTATTCTGTTTACTTCTCAGGAAAATGAGACTACTTCAGGCAGATTATAAAACTGCTTGTCTCCATTAGGCTTTAGTCAAAGGTGTTGGAATTATTTTTTCTTAAAGTACAAAACTGGAAAATATTTTCAAGCACAAGCTTTTATTAGCAATTATCAACTTGCTTTCCAGATGCAAACAAAAATACATACAATGTTTGTCTGCAATAGTGAAGTTGCAAACACTTCACCTGTTATGGTTGATCTTTGTTTTCTTTTAATCTTAGATCAAATGAAGACATCTGAAAAAATGAAAAAGGAAAAAACAGGCATCTTCAAGGTCCTAGAAGAATCACCTGATTCCAGTACAGAATGTGTGTTTTAATGTGCAAATGTGGCCTGTAGTCTTACAGGACAAACTATATGGCTGACATCAGATCTTCCAGACATGTCACTTACACATACTGATCCTCTATGCTGACTTCCTTTAAGTTCAAATCTCTCATGTTCTTTCAGTGAATTTTAATATGTTCTACGGTATAATGCAGGTGATAGTTTCATGTTGTAGCTTTGGTACATTCTCATAAAGAATGAAGAAAATGAGCATATTTTGCATTTGCAGGTCACTCTTCTGATCAGTGGTAAAAACTGGCAAATTTTGTGTTAAAAAAAATAAATCTTCCTGTGGAAGTCCTAAAACACTTTTTCATATGGTGTCAATTATAGTTTTATTTGGAAGGGAGAGAACGTGTCTTTGTTACAGCCAATTGTGTACGTTCTGGTTTTAACTTCTGCAAATTTTGATTAAATAAATTTTTTTTTTTTAGCATAGCTTCTTAAATAAGCAAAGCTTATGTTGTGTCTGTTAATGCACTCACATTCTCACCCATTTTAAAAGAACCCCCCCTTCCCCTGCTACACAAAAACAAAACAAAGAAAAAAAACACCCAACAACACCCAGGCAGTTTGAATGAGCTCAAAACCCCCTCAGTTTTCCTGGGGCAGATGTTACTTCTGTATTGACTGCCTTGTCAGCTTGCACAGCTACTGTGCCCATTTAATGCACATGGAGAGAGGTGAGCGTACTGGAAGGGGAAGGTGCAGAATGTCTCTTGGGGGGGAGGCAGAAGACCAAGGACTACTTTCTGGAAAGGAGGTTTGGAGACTAAAGTGAGGCAGAAATGCCAGGTGAGGGATATTAATTGCAGATGTAGCCTCGAAGAGCCAGCTGTAAGCAGTGGTTTTCAACTTGGGCATTAGGTAGCTTTTAAATTCCAGTTTCTAAAATGTCATCTAGATGTAATTAGAAGCTGCAGTCATGGAATTACAGCTGGAGCTGTCACAGTTGCAGTTACGCTAGTTATGCCAAGGTATAGGTAACATGGAATAAAATAAAATCCTGCCTAATATATCAGACTTTGGAAACTAGTTTCCAGTCACTTTATGATTGTTCGTACTCTCCATAGAGAGTAAACTGTTAGCCTGATTCAGAGAAAGTTTTACTAGTGAAAGATATTTTTATCCTCGCAGATAAAAATCTATGAGGATATCATATCATATAGATGTACCTCTGTAAAGGAACATATAAGTCTGTTAAGTTAATGAGTAGGCTGGCTTTGACCATCTGGTGAAAGCCCAGTGTTTCTAATTGCTGGAGACAAAAGTTTCTTAAGTTTTCTACTCAGTTACTTATTAGCCTGACTAATACAAAGTCCAACATGTGCTGTATCAGCATTAACATTTGCTGAGCTGCCATGCTAGTAGTTTGTGCAGTAGGTCTTTGATAGCATAAATCTAAGAGTGAATGATGTATCTGCAATAGTATACAACTGGAGTAATTGTAGAAGTTTTAATAACAATTGAAATAGAAAGTTAGAATGGTTTATGTTGGAAGGGACATTAAAGATCATCTAGTTCCAAGCATGCTGCCGTGGCCAGGGACACCTCCCACTAGACCAGGTTGCTCAAAGCCCCATCCACCCTAGTCTTGAACACATCCAGTGTTGGGGCACCCCCAACCTCCCTGGGCAACTTGGTCGAGTGACTCACCAGTGTCACAGTGGAAAAACTTCTTCCTGATTTCTAATCTAAATCTCCCCTCTTCCAGTTTAAAGCCGTTACCCCTTGTCCTATCACTCCAAGCCCTCAGAAAAAGCCCCGCTGCAGCTTTCTCAGAATTGGAATCATTAAGGTTGGAAAAGACTTCTAAGATCATCAAGTCCAACATGACCACTCAACCATGTCCTGAAGTGCCACATCTACATGTTTTTTGAACATCTGCAAGGATGGTGACTCCACCACTTCCCTAGGTAGCCTGTTCCAATGTTTGGCCACTCTTTCAGTACAGAAGTTTTTCCTAATATCCACTCTAAACCTCCCCTGGTGCAACTTGAGCCCATTTCCTCTCATCCTATTGCTAGTTACTTGAGAGAAGAGACCCAACACTCACCTCACTACAGTCTCCTTTCAGGTAGTTGTAAAGAGCAATAATGTCTCCCCTCAGCTTTCTCCAGGTTAAACAACTCCAGTTCCCTCAGCCACTCCTCAAGACATTGTCCAGACCCCTCACCACCTTCATTGCCCTTCTCTGGACCTGCTGAGGGTGTACGTGATCCCCTCATCCAGGTAATTGATAAAGATATTAACCAAGACTGGCCCCAAAACTGAGCCCTGGCGAGCAATGCTTGTGACCAGCCACCAATTGGATTTAACTCAGTTTGCCACACCTCTCTGAGCTCGGACATCCAGCCAGTTTTTAACCCAGAAAAGAGTATACCTGTCTAAGCCATGAGCCTCCAGCTTCTCCAGCAGAATGCAGTGGAAGATGATGTCAAAGGCTTTACTAAAGGTGTCGCGGTCGGGTAGACAATGTCCACTGCACAGCTCTTCCCTCATCCACTAGGTGGATAGAAGCCGCCTGTGACCAGCTGGTCAAAGAAGGAGATCAGGTTGGTGAAGCAGGATCTGCCTTTCATGAACCCATGCTAACTGAGCCTGAGCCCCTGGTTGTCCTGCACATGCCCTGTGTGTGTGCTCAAGATGAACTGTTCCATAAGCTTCCCCAGTACTGAGGTCAGGCTGACAGGCCTGTAGCTCCCCAGATCCTCCTGGCCCTTCTAGTAAGTGGGCATCACACTGGCAAGCCTTCTGTTGTCTAGGACTGCCCCGTTCACCAGGACTGCTGGTAAATGATGGAAAATGGCTTGGTAGGCTCCTCCACCAGCTCCCTCAGCATTCTCAGGTGGATCCCATAGACTTGTGAATGTCCAGATGGTGTAGCAGGTCATTAACTGCTTCCGCCTGGATTATGGGGGATTTATTCTGCTTTCCAAACCTGTCTTCCAGCTCAGAGGGCTGAAAACCCTGAGGATAACTGGTCTGATTATCAAAGACTGAGGCAAAGAAGGCATTAAGTACCTTGGTCTTTTCCTTAACCTGGCAATGTCCATGCCCCAACCCCAACCTCCCTGATTCAATAAAGGGTGGAGATTCTCCTCAGATCCCTCCTTGTAGGCCACCTTCAAATACTGGAAGGCTGCAAAGAGGTCTCCCTGGAGTCTTCTCTTCTGCAGGCTGAACAACCCCAACTCTCTCAGCCTGTTCTCACAGAGGAGTTGTTCCAGCCCTCTGATCATCTTCATGGCCCTAGCTGGTCCATCTCTCTGGACATAATGGCTTCCACAGAGGCTTACTTTTGAAGCCTGATTTATGCTGCTCAACCTGCACAGCCTGTCATTGCAGGGCAATACGGTGGAAAATAAAAACAGACAATGCCTATCCCATAGGCAGTACAGCTAGGATTTAATACTAATTGCTACCTTCCTATAAATGTAAAAGCTAGCATTAGTGAAATACAATCACTGTGTAGCAATGTGTGGAACTTCATGTTATTTAGCAAGACTTTGCAGAGCTGTGTCTGCTTTTCCAGCCCACCTTCAAAAAAGTGAAAGCAATGCATGTTTTTTTGCTTGCTGCTGTAGAGGAGCCCATCTCTGTCCCTTTTATTTTTTTTACTTCCAAAGTACTGTGAATGTTGTTCATCGAAGCCTGACCAGTACCTTGGCATAATTTGCATTTCTTAATGCTGCAATCAAGAGTAATGTTCACATTTGCTAGCCACCTAAGCTATGGGCAGTCCACCCCCTTGTGTACTTAATGCTTACAGGCAAAATCTGAGGCATGCTGTAAGGAGGGGCTGGTGTTTCAGAAAGCAGTCTTCCTGTCTATTGGTGTCGGGAGGTCCACAAGGAAATGCAATACTGACAATGTGTGTATGCTTGGGGTAGGGAGGGGAGTGACTGGTGCTAACAGTTTTACATTGTTCTGTGTAAAATAATGTCCCCTCAATTGTCCATTAGAGGGAGAAAATATTTCAGCAGATACCAGACAAATTCTTGAAGCATAGATTTGTCCTGGTGACTTGGAAGCAGTGCTCCTGTTCCATGCTGCATCCAATATACTCAGCTGTTGTTCCTCCTGTGGGAATGTCTGTGGATGTTTGAGTTGTTGAAACTAAATGCGTGGATAGAAAGATGGGGTCTCAGGTTGCTTGTTTGTTGCTACTGTGTGTCTATTTGCAGGTTTCTTTTCCTTTTTTTTTTTTTAAATCTGGCAAGCAAGCTCATATTCTTAGCCAGGGAGGGTTGGGGAGAGCCTGCTGATGGTTTTTCCAGGTGATGACAAGAGGATAAGAGAACATGTGGTAAACTCTCATGTTAGAATCTATTTAGTGGTATTTCACCGGCACCCAAATGCATTCTGCACATGCCGTCATTTGGGTACTTTTAATTACCTGACAAAGGTGATGTTTGAGCTGCCAAGACTCCACCTTGACACAATCAGAGCCTACACAGGGTTGCCATTAGCAAATAAAACTTAAATGTGCAAGCTGGAGCAACTGGCCATGTTGCTCAGTGTTTTGTTGTGGGGAGGGTGGTGGTGATGGTGTGGAGTGTGAGAAGGAGACAATGAGAGGTCTGTCTTGATGCTGTTAGTTGTTTGGGGTTTTATAAACCCTTTTCTATCTGCTTTATTGCCAGGGAGCAAGCTCTCTTGAGTCACTGCCAGCAGCGGGATCTTTTTAATTGTGTAAACAGTTTTAAAAAGAATAAGTGAATAGTTTTCTAAGAAGGAAATGTGCTACTCTGTCCTACACAAGCCCTCTTCTCCAGCCTGCAGTGGCCCATGGCTCATGCTATGCTCATAGCTCTCCATGCTGCAGGTGAGCTTGGTACCTTGTGCTGTGCAGAGGAGCAGTTCCCATGAGCCAGCCGGGAGCAGCAGCACACAACCGCTGTCTGCTGCACAAGGAGAAAGGGGCAATATGGTGGTGGCCCCAGGTTGAGACCGCAACCAGAAACTCAAGTAATCTGTTAAAAATGATGAGTTGTGCTTTGTGCTGCACTGCACACCCACATGAGACAGTCCCTAGCGCACGTCTTACAAACTGCCTGACACTCTTCAGAAAGGAAGCTTTTTATGTGTTATCTTACATTACTGTTAACTTCTGGAGCAGGTGGCTCAGTGTGGCTGCAGGGGTGACCCGATTTTACCTATTTTGTTATTGTTGAAAAACTCCAGATGCAAACTGTTATATGCCAGAGGAATTTGGAAAACCAGACTACAGTGAACACTGCAGTTGCCAAGTATTTTTTTGTCCTGCATCATAAAAAATGAATACATTTGCTAGAGCAGAAATTGAAGTCCTCCCAAGCAATGAATGTGAATTACCTTGCCCAGCCTGTTCCCATAGTAATAAATTGGACTAACACTGATATCTGCATTCAAAACCTACACCTCCAGAGCTAGCCCACAAACCTTTTGTAGTTCCTGACTCCTGCGTCAAGCCCTGCACAATCGGTGTTTTCCCAGCAGTGCTGCCAGCCTTTGCTGCAGGAGCTTGGCAGGGCGATAAAGCACATAGCCCTGAACAAAGCAGGACTTGTCATTTGTTTGTAGCATGGGGCTGTGGTGGGGAGGGTAGGGGAAATGCCAGGCACGAGCCAGGTTCTTCCATCCTGACCCCTGACGCAAGAGCAAACTCGTGAGGTTATCTGTTGCAAACCATGTTTTGCTGATGGACGCTTGTACCATATGAAAATATTTGGTGATTTGCACACTCTGCAGTGCTCAGCCCAGGCGCTGGTGGTCGGGTGCAGGGCACCAGATGGTCTGTCAGCCAGCATTTTCCTCCTGCAAAGGCAAGCAGACAGCCACGGGTCAGGCGCTCCCAGACTGCTGACAAAGCAGGCAGCAAGGAGTGCGCACTGCTGGGAGCAGCCATGGTCCTACACCATGGCAGGGCCTGAGCACTGATATGATGCAGCCAGCGCAATCTGGTCCTACAAGGTTACTCCTCCAGCCCTGTGAGCCTGCGGTCTCCACCACTGCATGGGCTTTTTGTCCAGTCCAGCCTGTCTGCGGCTGCCAGCACTGCAGCACAAAGACCCTTCCTCTGGGGAAATGTGCTGTGGAGGGGAGAGAATTAACCCCCATTAGCAGCAGTGAGAGGACATGTCACCCCAGCACACCAAAAAGACCCTACTCAGCTTGAAATATAAACCTGCTTGTATTAGTATCTGGAGTTTGTGCAAGTGTATGTGCAGGCACATGCCAGCAGCATGGGGAAGCCAGGCTTTTCTAGGGATGAGACTTTTGCTGGTTGAGCTATGCAAGCCTTACTTGCTTGCCACTGTCCATAGAAGGAGCCTGAGGACATGAGCTAAATTTAGCTGGGTTGGTGAATTAGTGCCCTCCACAACCTGGCAAAAAGCTGTGCAGTTCATCTAGGCAGAGGAAGGTTTATAATCCTGGTGACAGGTCAGCTTTACCTCAGCTGAAGATTGGGTTTTGGGTTGTGTTTTGATGTTTGGTTTATTTTTTCTGAGGCAACTGTGCTGTGACATGATTCATTGTGAAGGAGAAGAAACACAGGGCGTAGCAGTAAGGCACTGCTGAAGAAAGGCAGGACTTCCCAGGACAGTCACACATGACTCTGTAGCTGTTGCAAATGCACCGACTAACCTCAAGGGAGAAGGCAGCCTTTCCTCCTCCAGTGTACCTGTCAGAGAGGGCCTATATGCAGCCACAAACCCTTCTGCTGTCAACCTCTGGCAATTTGTTTTAAAGCAAAGATGACACTACATCTTAGAAACCACTTATTTTTACACCAAAAGAACAGCCAGCATCTCATTAAGAAGTGTGAGCAGAGAAATAACTTCACTGCAGACCAGCACTTTCCTATACATGGGTCAAGGGGTTGCTGTTTGAGCACTGTAAGATCCTCAGTGCACATGGAACGTGTCCCCAGCCCCACATAAATCCCAAAGGCACCCTCCAGCAGCCCTGCATGTCTGGCAGCACAAGGAGCAGGGCAATGGCTCTGCTGGGCACATGGGGCCTCGCACAGGAGACTCCAGATGTCTGTTGACAGAAATAATCATGGCCATGGGGGTTTGCCACAGGCTGGACAAGGAGGAGCGTGTGGTGGTAAGATTCACCTTCACCAACCTGCACCCAGCCCCCAGCTTGTGGTGTGGGGGGATGAGGGATCTGGCACAGAATTGGCAGGGACAGGCGGAACAGGGACAGGGACTACAACCACTCAAACCTTCTCCTCTTTGCTCCAGGATTCCCTGATTCCCATCAAGCATCATGGACATTTTTTGATAGAGCTCAGTTTGTGACCATGAGGAACAGAAGGGCACCTGGGTGCTGCAGTAACAGGCAGCATTGAAGTGCCTGGTCTTGTCATCATGAAGCAGTGCTAGATGCAGAGGAGGTGGCTCTTGGCTGCCTTGCATGAGGGACAGGCCATCAGTGCCAGCTATGGCCTGTGGCTTGGCTGTGTCCACCTGGCCCTTACTGGGTGCCAGCAGGCAGCTGCCTACAGCAGCTGGGCAGTTTGTAGTTCCCTGCTGCTGTTCTCTAGGGTAAACGCAGCCATGCACTGTGTACTTCTTCTGCTGCCTTGGGAATCCTGGTCCAGTGCAGAGGGACACCAAGAGAAAGCAGACACATCTGCCTTGTAGGTTCACCTTGTTTATTGAGTCCAAACAGAAGACAAATAACTGGGACCCAGAAGAGCTGTAATTGGACTTTGGCTTCTGATTTTCCTGTGCAAATGACAGCACAGAAGAAAAACAAAAAATCTGTGTATTAAAAAACCCCGAACAGTGAAAGAGGAGACAAAAAGAATGTAGTGACATCTCATGTGAACAGATGGAGGCTTAATAATGGCAAGGAAATTCAAAGCCATAGCATTCCTTCTTGCAAATAAGATTTGGAGGGGTAGGGACAATGGTTTCCAAGGAAAAGCAGCGGAAGATAAACCATCCACACTGGCTTTGTGAGCAGCATGATCTACTTTGGGAAGACAGTGACCACCTCATAGCCCTCCGGGGGAATCACCCGCTCCCGGGCATGCTTCTCACAGTAGATCTGGTCTTCCACGAAGAAGTGTCCTTTCTGCTTGAGGTTGGTGCCGCAGTCACTGCACACATAGCACTCAGGGTGGCGTTGCTTGTCCCGGATCTTCACAAAGACCCCTCTGGAGAAGGAACCAGCACCTCTTAGCACCAGGAACCCACCATTGCCTCCCACCTTCCCAGCCACCTCCCACATAGCCCAGCCCCACACGAGCACTCAAGGTGGACAATTTTCTCCATCTTAAGTCAAAGTATAGGCCCTACCTCTAGTCAGGCAAATTTTAACAGCACTTTTAGG
Organism: Coracias cyanogaster; assembly: GCA_033124195.1. Classification (NCBI taxonomy): domain Eukaryota; kingdom Metazoa; phylum Chordata; class Aves; order Coraciiformes; family Coraciidae; genus Coracias; species Coracias cyanogaster. The sequence goes on along the minus strand of JAVSBS010005503.1, from coordinate 24,212 downwards.
GCCCAACATGCTTCCCGTGCTGGCATGAGAAGCCTCCTCTGGAAGTGTTTCCTAGCACTGGCCTGGCTAAGTTTCACAGGGACTTGTCACCTGTGGTGGGAAGAATCACTGTGATGGCATCTTTAGCTGATGGCTGGAGACAGCACAACAGCTGTCAAATGCCCAGGATCAAATGATAAGCATCATCTTGACAATCTGGGGGACTAAATCTAGTTCCAAACCAACTGGATTGCAGAAAAAATCCAGAAACAACTGCCACAACCATCTGAGGGATATGAAGGCTGTGTAGCCAACCACTGCCCTTTAGCTAGTGATGGACTCACCAGCTATGTATGGGAGAAGCACAGAGAGCAGATCCTGGCTCTGATCTCAGATGCTGCTGCTCAGGAGCTGCAGTGAACAGATCCAGCTGAATGTGGGCCAGCTCTTGCTGGAAAACTTCACAGCTTAACCCAGCAGATGATGAGGAAAACTACATAGCAACTCATTAACTACCACCAGCAGCCTCGTGACAATTTGCCAGGAGTATCATTTTGTTCCAGAAGCCATCTCTATTTTCCTTAATTCATTACTTTTTGGTGCTATTCATAGACTGGTGCTTTCTCTGCAGACCTACCCAGCTGGTAGAGTAATTGTAGGGTTTGTGTCTGATTCATATTTTACAGGCTATGGATTACCTCTTTAATGACTTTGCCAGTCCTTGGCACTCCAAGCATGCAATTACACTGTAATGGGTACCAGCAACAATCTGACAGCTTGTGGTGGGCAGCACAGAAGAGCTCTGAATTATTGCATGACAATGAAGGTGGGCTACCAGCACTTGACTGTTGGAATCAACTGTTAAGCCAAAGGGTTGTAAGGAAGAATTTGTGGTTGAGAAACTGGATGGCAAATCAAAGACATAGGTTGAGTCCTTCGTGCTGTCACACTTATAGTACAGCAGCTCTGTACTGAACCCCTACCCCTGCTGTGCTGAAGTCAGACACATCCATATAAAGACAACAAAAATTAAGTCTGCATAGACATAGTGGAGGTGTGTCATCCTACAGCAGAGCAGGGAGAAGGACACCGCTGTCCTGGTCCATATAGCCTCTGACCATCAAGGCAAGTCATCACTCCATGGCTGGGAGCGTCAAGACATGATAAGGCTTTAAATACACAGGCCCTGAATGGAAATAGCATTTTGTTTCTAGATGATGTAAACAGATTTCAGGTAGAAAGTAAAACATTGCAGCAACAACTGTCTCAATGTTTGTCTTATAGGGACATGCTTTGGTTTCCATTGATAGGGATGTCAAGGGAAACCCAGTTCCTGCCTCACTGTGAGGAACAGCAAAGTTAGTGCTATGAAAGCTGGTGAGAATAAATGCGCCTTGAGCTGGCTCCTGGATGCACTGAATGTGGGTAGGTGAAGTGTTTTGGGTGCAGCGCCTCCGCCCCTTGCACAGGCCTGGGATGCTTGGCCTGCAACCCCAGGGACGTGCTTACTTACACAATGCCAGATCCACACTTCTCACACATGGGCAGCTTCTGGGCATTACCAATCGATGAGGCCACCTTTGTGGTGGGAGCTTTGACACTCCTAAATCCAGATGGTTTGGTAGGGTCTCCTGGGGGTGGAAGGAGAGTGCTTTAGAGCATGTGAGATGCATGGCTCTTGGCTATTCCTCCCAAGCAGATGCTCTGCTAGGGAGGGATGATGTTGTTTAACCCCAGCTCTGAGGCAGGGATTCATGCATGAAAAGCAGGCAGGGATTTAGAGGTGTGTGGGGAGGAGGGAGAGAAGGGACATAGCTGAACCTGGCCCTGGAAATTTGAGGGCCTGAGATTGTGGGCAGTCAGATGAGAGTCTCTTCTCATCTTAAAAGTCCATCAGACTTCAGATGATGTGTCTTACATGCACAGATACACAAAGCAAAGCCCTAGCCCCAGCCTTGGTAGTCTTCCTGCCATGTCCTGATGACACACAGGGTCAAGCTGATTGCCAGATTAGGGCTCAGAAAAAGGAGATGAGTGTCGTGGCAGACTAGGGAGGACTGTCAAAGTCCTTCTCCTGTCTGCTGTCTGTTGCATGGTGAGGCTGGCTCCCCCAGGACTCCTGGAAGATTTGGTTAACAAACTCCTTGTTCTTGTAGGGTCCTGGGACACTGGGGACACCTTGTGCTCTCCTGCTGCTGCATAGTATGCTCAAGGTAACTCCCTAGTGCTGCCTTTCTGAAGCAGGGCTGTCCTGCAGGTCCTTCACAGGAGACATCTGCTGACCTGGATGCCTATAACGGCAGTGGATCCTAGATGCAGGATGCAAGGCAAGCCTTTAAATATCTGCAGTGAAAAAGGAGTCTTTTACAAAATAACACCGTTGATGTGACTTGTCTTATCAATATGACTCTTTCAAGAGGTTCAACACCAGGCAACAAGGGAAGGAGGGCTGCAGAGACCTCCATGATGTTTCACCAGAAGCAGAGGGGGTCAACAGGCACCTCAGTCTGGGTGGGAAACAGAGAAAACCCTCCAAAGGCACGCCCTGTTGACCAGGAAGGTCAGGGACACAGTTGCAGCACAGGCCAGCATCCCTGACAGAAGAGCTGAAGGAAAAAGAGGGCAAGTGCTCACCACACCTCCCTGTCAGAACTGCTCACCTGTGGGGCTCACCCGTTGCTTTGCCTTTGGGGCAGCCTTCAGCTCAGGTTTGCACCCAGCTCCGTGTGGAGATGCTGGTCCAGAGGTGCAAGTTCCCTGATGGGTGCTACAGCCCATGCACCCTCCAAATAGAGCAGGAAGCACCTGGCCCCTGACAGAGTTACTGCAAGTGATCTTGCTGGGAAGGAAGTTTCAGCAACCGCATTTTCAGGGTCTGCTCACTCCCTCTGCCTCAAACAGCACTTTGCTTATAGCAGCAACATTGAGAGCATGGTTTTAAACCTCTCTAAAGAAATCAGCTTAATCAAATACCCACAGGACACATAACTTGTCCCTCCCTGTGAAACACTCCCCACCTATGAGTGCAGGGTCAGGTCTAAACACAGACTGCCTGTGGTGCTTCCACACACCAGTGCCCAGCATCAGACACCCATGCCCGGGCCCAGGCTCGCAGCTGGTGTGAGGCAGCACATTCCATACCCTCAGCAATGCCCCAAGCAACTTGTCCCAGCTGGGGAGGCAGCTCCCAGCCAAAAGTCACCACCTGAAGACAGGCTAGGAGAAGCAGCCAACAGCCAGCGTGCTGTTCATCACATCGGACATGACCTGGGCCAGCAGCAGCAGCCCAGAGCCTCCTGGCCCAGCATGGGTGATTATCTGCTCACAGTGGAGTAACACCACGGCCTATCCTGGCCTGTGATCAGGCAGGCAAACCTCATGCCAGAGAATCCCAATAATGCTGCAAATCTTCAAAGAAAGATAAAACAGAGAGGCTTTTGCTTCTTATCTTCTTCAGCACTACTAAGCACAGGGGAGGACCCCGGCTTCAGTGAGAAGTCCCAGCTACTTCAGTCCTTTCCATGCAGGAGCTGAACCCTGAGGGCAAGTTGCAAACACTCAGTATTTCAAAGAGCTTTCAGGTAGGTATTTTAACAGCACATTAAAAGACTTCAAGATCCTGGTTTCTTTCTTCCTATTGTTTCCATATTTCCTTCGTTTTGCTGTTTCCCTACAGATCCCTCAGACCTATCAGCACTTGGCTGATCTGTTTCTCCACTGGCCTAAGGTAAAAAAAAAGTGATTCTTGGAATTCTTTTCCTATTCATTCATTTATTTTATTTTATTTTATTTAAGGGGAGAAGAGAAGATTTGGCCCCCACCTAAGTTAATGGGCTTTTTTATCTTAAAGTCTATAGCCCTGAACTGCACAAGTCCAGATGTCAGATCAAGAATGCCAAGCATAGCAAAGTTTCAGAGGTTAAAAGCTATGAACTGTATGCTGTAACCCAGCTTCCACATTTTTACATTCAGCTGCCGAAGTGGATCCTTTTTCTTGTGTAGAGGGATGGAGATCAGAGAGAAGCTTTAGAACTCACTGAAGAGCAGTATCTTGTGATACCTTTCAAAGACTTGAATCTAAGATGGGTCTTAATCAGTGAATGTTATCTTAAAGGGGCAAAACTTTAGAAAGTATAGAAGAGTTTTTGCAACTTTTTAAATTCCTTCTTGACAACTAAATGCGGTGGGAGGGTTTTTCTTGAGCACTTCCCAAATGAGTAAGCAATGAGATGGGCCCATAGACACTGAAACTAATCAAAGAGAGAATATTTAGGAGTTAAGTTAGTGAAGGGGTTTGTTTCTGTAGAAACCACCTGCATGTGCTACCTTGAACAATCAACAACTAAGAAAGGAAAATAAAGTTTTAGATGTTACTCTTAAACACTGTACACAGCCCAAGGAATGGCAAAAGGGAAGAGCACACTCAGATTAGGCGTGCAATATGTGCTCACCTTTCTCTTCTGACTCCAAAATCTCTTGCAACACGAGGAATGAAGCAGATTGTCTGGGTGGCTCATTTGACTCCTGATTCTCCTGGAGCATCTTGTAAACCTCAGATTCTCTGTCTATGACAATGCTGCCTGGGGGCTGGATGTGCTGATCTAAACTGAGGAAGGAACAGAGAATACGCTTGTTAAACAGCTGAAAACCAAAGCCAGTCCCTCTAGTAAAACTTTCACAATGCATCATATAACTGAAGAATGACCATGTAAAACAAACGCACAACAGGATGCCATAAAACATGGAGGTGCTGGAAGTGCTTGCACAAAACAGCTGCAGCTCGAGTGGGATTGGCACGCCAGGCTATCTGTGTACACTGCCATGAATGGGTTCCCGCCCACTGACCCTAGCCAGTCCCTAAGTGTTCTCCCTGCTTTGCAATTATCACATACTCCAGAAACTAGAACTTTCTGCCCAAGAAATCACTGCTTTCTTAATAGGAAAATAAAGAACTCATGTGCTGGGATGGGAATCCCACATGGTAGCTCTGACATCTGTGCATGTTCCTTGCATGCATTAGCTACCTTAGACTGCTACCTTACAATCTCAAATTAAGTAAAGTTTATCCCGTTAGAAAGAAATCTTTGCAAGTACACTATGTATTGGTCCTAAAGGATCCTTTTACAAAGAACTGCTGTAGGAGCTAACTAAAAGAGTCTCTGACTGCAATAATTTAATTTGGTTTTTGAGTGTTATTATTTCCTTTTCATAGGTGGAGACTCTGAGCCACAGCCCATTTACAGCATTTATCTAAGGTTAATGAGCAGGTCAAGGGCAGAGGTAACTAGTGATAGTACCAGAGGAAATGGGCTCAGGTTGTTCCAGGGGAGGTTTAGATTGGATATCAGGGAAAATTTCTTTACTGAAAGAGTGGTCAAGCATTGGAACAGGCTGCCCAGGGAAGTGGTGGAGTCACCATCCCTGGAGGTGTTCAAAAAATATGTGGACATGGCACTTCACGACATGGTTTAATGGTCATGGTAGTGTTGGGCTGACAATTGGACTTGATCTTAGAGGTCTTTTCCAAGCTGAATGATTCTATGAATTCTGTCTGCTAAGATTAAGTCCTTTCAGCTGCCTCCTGAGGCACTGCTGCTGCCACTCATGTCATGAGGGACTTGAACCCTCAGCCTAGAGCCTGAGGTGCTTCAGGGTCAGCTTTCACAGCGAAGGGTAGATGAAAGGCTGGTCGTTGTGCCACTGGAAGGGTCTTTAGGGAAAAAAAAAAGATGCCCGAGACAGTACCTGGGATGTTCTCTGCATCCAGTGAGTACAGGATAAACTACAGGCTTAAAACTGCAGGAAGATATTTGGAATATCCTTTGGGAAAAGCTTTCCAACAGACAGACACACAAACACCAGAGGAGATTCCCATGGACAGGTGAGCACCCTCCATAATAAAGGATTTTTTAAAAGTCTGGGCAAATATCCCCAGGGAATAATTTAAATCAGTGGCTTAAATTGACTAAATGCTGGGCTAGGGTATGGACTAAATGACAGGAGAGGTTCCTGCCTGCCTTGTAGTTTGTGGCTGGAATAAAATATCTCTGGAAAAATGAGACAATTGACAAGTTTCCTCTGACAGCTCAATTACATAATGCAGCCTTATAAATGTAAATGGTCTATCAGGTTTCACCATCCCTGCCCCCTGTGTTGCCTGAAAAGTACATAAACATCCTTAAGTTCAGATTAAATTGCAGAGGGAACTCTTTTTCCTGAGGAGGCAACTGCATACTTTCCATGCCAATGTGGAATTGAGTCATCTAGGAGTTACTCTACATAATAAACTCTTCAAGCATCAGAGGTAAAAGTATTGCATGTGTTATAAAACGCTATCTCCATGGAAATAACTTAATAAAATCTTTCCAACTTCAGTAATTTTTAGTCGAGCAGGAAGCACATTAGACTTGCAAGCAGCTGAACCCTTGAAGCCTGAATCTCATTTACTGAAGTCTCTCATCCAAAATAAAATAATGTGCGTTCTATTACACAGAAAATGTCCTAGGTTATCCCAAATGAATCCATGTTCCACATTACATTCATCTTAAGTAAACTCACATACTCCCAGCACTCTATCCACCCATAACAAGATTAGGCAAGAAGCCTGTCATCGCAGTTTGCATACTAAGGATGTTTTGCTAACATGCATTCGAAAAGCCAAGGTGAAATCATCTTAAAGAGCACTACAGTAAAACACGGCCATCACATTTCAACCATGCATTGTGACAGTGTGCAAAACATACAGATCAGCTCTCCCATGTATGCATCCTATAGATATACTTGCATATACAAGACTTCTGATAGACCATAAAAAAGCCCAGATCCTCGAATTTGTACCAACAGATTTAAATACCTCATCTTGTCAGGGCAGAAGGCTATGCTGCTTAAAGGAAGAAAAACCCAAACAAACCCAAACCAACAAAAAGCACATGCCTTTTTTGAATGGGCAAGGCTACAGGCCCAGGAATTGTGCCTGGGGGACAGGTACTTTATCTGCAGCTACTGGTGTCCTTTTCCATGCACAGGAGTTCCCAGAAACAGAAGCTTTGTAGGAGACAACTCCAACAACCTTTACTGGATTTCCAACTCACACGACCAATATTGCATCCCATGGCTTCTACCAGGGGCAACTTGCAATGCTGATTGAGTAACACTGAATCACTGAGCTTTGAAAATAGGCAAGAAGATGATAACAAAAACCATAAAGACACAGCCTTGCACAGCATCTTCAGAAAAGCACAGCTTATTCTTTACTAATGTCATTTTACTATTTTATGCAAGCACATTTTGTAAAGTTTACAAAGACCTCAAAGCTGAGCTACAGGAAGGCCCTGTACTTGGAGCACTTGCTTTTGCAATGAAACAATTACTGATGCCTGGAGCTCCTTTGTGAGCATTATCAGCTGTCCAGACCAGCACAGCCAGCCAGCCAGCAGAGTGTGACTACTCCTGGCATGCACAGTATGGCTACAAGCCAGAGCAGTGACTTACAGCAAGTAACTGGTCTGACTAACAAGGCAAGAGTAAATCCACAGCTTCCCATTATATCTTGGCTGCTGGCACATGGCAAAGCTTGGCTGTGTGGGTCTGTGCATAAGGACACCAACTTTTCTGCTTTGAAGCACATGGTGCTCAACCCAGGAGGACACTGTCAGCAGCTGAGGAGCCATAAGATCTGGCTGTGCCCTTTCGCTCTGTCCCACGGAGGCCATGGGACTGACCAACTCCCTGAACCACACAAGTCACACAGATGCAAGCTGCTTGGTCACACAGCAAGGTAACTGCTGAAGGTGCACATCTTCTGAAACAATTCAGCCTTGATTGGAGTCCTCCTATGAGATGGATAAACATGCTTTCTGCTTCACCTGTCTCAATGCTGAAGTCCTCCCTGTAAAACCCTGTGGGCAGTCATTCAGAGGCACAGGCCAGCTGATTCCCAACTGCTACAAAGAGCAAATACCAAAGACTCGCCAGGCCTTGTGATGCTGGGGTTCTCTGTAAGTCTTGCAGACCTTAGAGCATGTCAAGCATCCTCTGCTCCTATGGTCAAAGAGGCAGCCCCGAGAGCAGCAACCTGTGCAGATAACTGGGCAGGGGTGGAAACACAGACCAGGTCCTCCAAGTGCCTAGTGCCTGTCCAATCTGCTCCAAACTCATGAGTGTTATCATCAGCAGAAGATTGAGACCCGTGGGGACTTGCTTCAGCCTGAAATGAAGCAAATCCAGTGCATGCCCATGGCTCAGCGCACAGTCAGCAAAACAAAAGCACAAGGAAATTTGCAGCAGCACCTTCAAATTGCAAACAACAACAGTTGTTTCAATGCAGGAGAAACACCAGCTTTCTGGATAAAGCACCCTCCTGGCCCCACAAATCCATCTGCTGCAGGTGGCTCCTCCAGGAAAGCCTCCAGCTGCTGTCAAGGCCCTGCTACATGAGTGTGCAGGGGGCAATGGACACCCTGACAGGCTGAAATGTTTTGGTGCTTCCTGTGGCATTGGACACAGACAAAATGCAGAGAAAGCTCCTGTGAAGTCATGCACTAATTTTGGAAAGATGAAATGTAAACACTATTTTATTGTGACTGGCCAACATCGTGAGCCACAGACAGGGACGAGGCACATGTGGACATCAAGATGTCATTGAATGGATGAGCCGAGTCAGCCACAGAGGCAGCAGGCAAGTTACCTGGGGAAATCGGGGCTAACGGAAGAGATCTGCCCCTGCAGGGAATCCATGATGTTGCTCTGCGAATAGAGCTGCAGGGGAGAATTGAACTGCACATGCAGCACTTTGAGTCCTGGCACCTCCACTTCCATGGGGCTGTTGGGGCAGACCTGGGCTGCATGCTTCAGCTGCTCGGGCCCCACTCGGACTTGACTGGGGACGGAGGAGGTGCTGTGCCTCTGCTGTGGTGGCTCAGAGGTCTGTGCCTGCAGAGGGTTGTAGACGGAGGCGAAGGGAGCCTGCATTGCGCTTGTCGGCGATGGGCAGCTACGGGCCCACACATTCACACGGGCAGTTTGAGTTGTGTGTTTTGTGGGGTTCATTTGGGTTTTACATTGTGGAATTGAAGGAGAAAATGCAGAGGAAGAAGAAAGGAAAGGCGAAATTAATGAAGAACTAAACCAAATACTCCAAGTGATACTATCAGTTGCAGAATAGTCTGAGGGACACACCACTGAATACATTACTTTAGAGGCTTCTGGCTAATGCGGTGGCTGTCTTGCACTCTAGATGCGTTCACACACTAAAATGCAGTCACTCTACTGATGGGCAAATGCAGGGCTTATAAAAGCAATGAAGACATGGAAGCAGGGGTTTCACTATGAACAAGCTACCTGAGCACACACCCATGGTCCCACTGTCCAGCCAAGACATACCGTCTTCACTGCTGCCCTTCCCAAGGCTAGACTGGGCACCGTACTGAGGGGAAATCTCATCTCCAATCCCAAAAGAGAAGTGCTTAGCAGTGGGGCTTCTCCCTGCCCTCCCTATCTGCTTTGTAGCATCAAATCCAAGGGAGATGTTTGATGGTGTTTCTGTCTGTACCACATTTACATCACACACCCTCTAAGGATGGAGCATGGACCAGGTCCCCTTGTCACATCACCACGTGCAGTGGCAGGATCAGGCTGCCGGGTTCAGATAGGCTATGTCTCTGCTGGACATGCAAATAAATGCCAGGTAAACCCAGAGCAAGGTAGGCGATGTACAAATAACTTAGCAAAACAGATGGTCAGGAATTTAAAGGCAGCTGGAAGGCTGTGTGAAGCAAGAACGTACATATCTGTGCTTATGTACTGGAGAGACCACAGTGGTTTTTTAATGGTAGGGTGAGGCCCCTGGCTTTCACTGAAAACCATCAGTAATTAATTTGCTTTTGGTGACTCTGTAAATAGAAGTGTATTAGCATTGAAGGTCTCATCCGCAGTCCTGCCAGCACTTGTTTGCAACTTGCTGTGTTTCAGCAGGGGAAAAATGAAAAAGATGGTATGTACCCCACACGCAGCAGGGCTGGCAATGGACAGTTCTGCTAGGAGGAGCAGTGAGCCACAGCACCAGAAGCAGCCTACCTTTTTGCTGATCCCTGCAAGAAAAAGGGGTCACCCACAAGTTTCCAGCCAAATATATCTGGCTTCCAGGGAATGCTCTCACCTGGAGGACACTCCAGATGAGACCAGAGGTGGTATTTGACTGCCAAATGCTCCTGCCAGGTTAATGTAAAGTCAAATTTCCCTTGTCCTTCCTCTGCCTTTGCTTAGCTGCTGAATGAGGCTGCTGAGCTCTACCAGAAGCAAATAAGGAACAAACATCTGTCACCTCACTTGCCAGCTGCCACACCATAACTCTGCCTAGAAGGGCCCATACTGCAGACGGGGCTGCCAGTGTGAGAAGCTGGTTTCAGTCAGGGTTAAGTTTTCTGGCTTGTGTTAAATGACAGTCTCAGGTCTTTGTCCCCTGCAATAGCAGCATCTGAAGTTACTTTTGTCTCTGTGTTCACAAGTCAGGAATTTAGTCAAGCATCACCTAAAGCATTGGTCTTGCAGCTTTTGCTGTAAAAGTAGTCGAAGTCTTCCAGGCAGTTTGGTACTGCTATACACAGACTGAAGGCAACTTGACCAACACAGCCAGGAAGATTTCAGACAGCTTCTAGTTTATGGCTTCCAATGAAAAAAGAGGATCTTTGGATCTTTGAGATAATGTCTTTGGTGAGGCTCAGATGCAACCACAAAGATCAATGGGTCCTTTTAAGGTTGGGACCCTGTCCAATCCCATATGTAAAATTGCTCACACAGGTATGAGTGTTTCAGCTAATTTTCCCAAACTTAGGCAGAGCCTGTCTATGAATCCCAGGCCAGCCAGGAACAGAGAGGCGTGTGTTTCCTGCACTAGCTGGGACACTTCCCGCCCAGCATTGCCTGCAAAGCCAGCACAAAACACTAATTACAAAGTGCTCATAACAAACTGTCAGGCACCTGTTCAGACCAGCGGGCTGGTATGTCATGCTGAACGCACACGGAAACTGCGTCGGTCTCTGCTAAACAAAGAAACACAACAGCATTAATTTCATTTCTGCATCTAATGAAACGTTCCCCACTCCTCTGAGCCCTGCCCCTGTGAACCACATCCACACTTGTGCCTCTGCTCCTTCCCTTGTCCTGGAAGAGAGTTTTTCTGGGTTAACAAATTGGTACCGTCGCAGCAAACTCACATCTCCTGGAGCCTTCCCCTGGGGGCCTGGGCAAGGAGGAGAGGCAAGGAAGATACTTACGGCTTGGTAGGCTCTGGAGCCCCAGGTGATGTCTTTGACTCTACTGCACTGTTGAAGGTCTGGATGTTCTCTGAGGAGTAGAGGCCTGCTGGGCTGTTGTACTGAGCAGTGATCACTCTGGGGGCAGAAGCTGTGGCAGCAGTGAAGGGCACCGCGCTCCGGTTGTGTGCACTTCCTATGTGCCTTATTTCCTGCATGCAAAGGAGCAGAGGCAAAAATCAGAGGTGCTCAGGCAGGCATGTGGGATGTAATGGGGCAGCCCAGAGTGAGCAGCCACTGAAGTGGTGGCCTTTGCATGTGGTGTCAGTTGAGGAGCACGTGAACAAAGCTGGATGGCTTCAGGCTGACCTTCAGGACATTTCAGAGTTGACATGCCAGGAACACTGGAGCTCAGAAACACTGCCAGAACTATTACCTCAAAGTGCCACACACCTGAGAGTTCCTGCAAGCCTACAGTAAGTCACGGGAATCTACCTCCTCATGCAAGATTACAGATTTTAAGCATTCCTTGCAATTCCTGAAAGCAGGAATGATTTCTCTGGAAAAATGAAGATGAGGGACAGAAAGATAAGCACTCTTCAATGACACCTGAAAGTCTGGATTTCCTTAGATAAGGGCAACCCAAAAAGAAGGCGTTTGTCATTACTACAAGTGCTGATCCTTTGGCCAAGACTGGGGTACACAGCTGTCTTTGGTGAACAACTTTAGGCTTTTTGGATAAGAAATTCCCACAATAAAGGTGGTAAGACGACGACCGTTAATACAAAAGACTGTCCACAGGCAGTGACAGCTAACTGCTGGAGACTTCTTCAGTGTCAGAAGAATGACATATCACCTAGATGTTCTGGGTTTGCTGCAAAATGAAGGCTTCCAGTGGTATTAGTGGATACTTAGAAACACTGGTAACAATTTAATAAGTAAGGGGACAAATCCAAGTTCAGTGAGACATGAGGTAAGACCTTTTTGAATCACAGGTAGTGCTAACAAAAATGGGGAAATTTCTAATCCAAATCACCAGTTCAGCAGGCTGGGAATTAGCAGCCTTGGGGCAGAGATAACATCCAGGGCTTACTTCTTCCCAGAGAAGACATTTGATCAAAGTGAGGAGAAAGTACAACAGGACCTTACTAGAGCAGGCATAAGAAAGTACCAACATTCACAGAGGTGGCTGAAACCAGAGCTAGATGGCATAAAAACGTGCATTTTGAAATGTTTCAGCCAGCCACAGAGATTGGGCATGGCTTCAATACAAGACTAACTTCCAATGACACAGGATGAAACAAGGCCCTTTTAAACATGCTGGTCCCATGGTTCCCAGCTCCAATTAATACAACTGGTTCCCCCTTCCACTCCATATAGGCACTGACTTCTACAGCAATGAATTGAGTCTTCAGTGCCCTTTGAATATCTCACAACATTTGTTTGGTAGAGTTGTAGTTACAGGATAAATATTCGCTAGAAACATGTATGACTAAATTCACCTACAGATTTTTCTTTAAATCACTTTTATGTCCCCAGATTTCCTTATGCAGCTGGCTAGCTTTCCCAGACTGACAGATGAGAGTCATCTCAGTTCATGGCATTCAAATGCTATTTATGGCACCAAGCACAGCACAGGATCCCTCAGAGAAGAGTAATGTGGATCCAAACACACTCCTAAGTTACAAGTCATTTGAAATCAGTGGGGTAGCTCAAGATGTTCAGGTGTGGGGTGGCAGGACTGCTCTCTCACGGCTTTCTGGCCAATGTATATGGATGTCAGCCATGAAGCTTTCCCAAACACCAAAGGAAGAAAGACCCTGGAGCAATTAGCTAATCTGCCTTTGCTGCAATCTCATTCAAAGTACATAATAGCTCTCATAAAATTGGTCTTTCCCATGGCAGAAACAGTAGATTTTAGCAAAAAAAAAAAAAAGAAATTACTTCAGTATATCACACCATAGGGAAAAGTATCAGTGATCTTATATCAGCATTAAATACATATGCTATTCCACCCTTCAGAGGCCATAAGTAGGAGAGGGTTTCAGATTTGCAGTTAAGTAGTTAGTTCAATGAAAGTTAGAAGCATAAGTTTTAGGCTAAAGGGGTTATACTTTTAGGTCAAATAGACTCAAAGTTAAAATCATGTCACAACCTATATTGAGGAAATGTTTAACGAAGTATTAGAGAAAGGGAAGAAATTTACCATAATTTTAAAAATTCTGGTTTCCTAAGGAAGATAGGTGTTGCAATTACATACTCCACATGCACATAGGCACATTCCCACCCCCCACTGAGGACCTCTAAATCTGTCAGCCAAGCCCAAATCGGTGTGACAGTGTCGGAGGCCTCAAGGATGTTTACGTTCCTACAAGTGCTGAGAAAATAGACTGAAATCATATTAATGCCTTGACTCCAAAAAGAACTGCAACACATGCTCAGGCACAGAATGCACACAGGAGTTTTTTGGTCCACTTTTGGCCACCAGGAAGGTTTTCTGCTATGTAACAACATCCAAGACCATAAATGAAGCTTTCAAAAGTGTCAGCACATCTGCAGTGGTTCTTATGTGGATAAAGTCCACTAACCTCATGGGAGTTTATAACAGGTTAAATAGAGGTAATTGGTGCAGAAGGTGGTGTCTGAAGATAACATTAGAAAAATTCAATCTGGAGAACAGTGTAGAAGTTGTATAACCTGAGTGTCTATAGACAAGTATTGTAAGACCAGTAACATTATAAAGGGCATTTGGGTAATCCAAATTTTCCAGTGCTTCCTGTCACACCATGCTACTTTTTCTACTTGAGCTGTGGAAGGAATTTGCAAAGAACAAGTGCTTTCATGATCCCAAGATCAACAGCGTGTTCTCACTTTCAAAGGTATTCACCAAGGGATTTGCCAGAACTGCCAAGCCAGGCTCTGTGCTGTGCAGCAGTTTGGTTAAAGTCACAGCTCTTGGAACCATGTGTTTATGTGAGAGTCTCTACCTTAATACTGGGAAAAAAAAAAAAATCAGAAATGTGACACTCCCAAAAACCTGCCCACCAGGTGGCAAGTGAAAAATGTTAGTACAAAAACATTGCTATACTGTGTACATGTGTGGGGGCAGCATCTGGTTCATGAAGTTGAGATGCCTGTGGTTTGCAGCATCTCTGAGGCTGTGGTATTCCCAGGACCAAAGCAAGGGAAACAGGGCAAGCAGCATTACACAGCATCCCTGGCTGGGGCACGGACTGCAAGAGCAGTAAGCAATGATCTATTTACAGAAGAACTGGCAGTCAGACACAAAGACATGATCTTATTCAGTCAGAGCATGACCCGCTCTTTCTTTGTCAGTAGTACAGAGGATTGTGACTAATATTAGATCTTTCCAGAGACATCTTCACTTGGCATCTGCAGACAGATTTGGAAGCACTTACCTCACCCTTCCTGCAAGCCATGTCACTGCCTCAGTCCCCTGACGCCAGGCCTGTCTGCAGTGGGCTGCAGTCAGTAGCAAGCAGGGATATCGGCAACGGTTATTTCGGTCTGAAGTCAGGGTATGGAAGCTCCTAAGCCTCCAGGTAGGGTATTCAAGAGTGATATTTTACCGCTATAAACTGATAACATGATAGTTAAATTGCTTTGTCTGCACAGATACCAGCCTTGCTGCCCTCCTTCCTTTGCAAAGGTATGTCTCCAGAGGGGCTGGCAGAGTGACTAGCCAAAGTTAAAGTGGATTAGCAACTGCTGAACTTCTCTGCCAGAGGAGTGCTTCTGAATTCAGAGAGGTCTCATCTTGCTTCACTTTCAAATTAAGCAATTCCTCCAACAGCCCCCTCCCTACCTGGAACTACCTCCTTTCTAAGAACAACCTCCAAGTGGCTTTGGATCACAATCTCATGTGCTCCCAAGTCCTTCATGCACCAGTGCAAGTCCTCCATCCCACAGAAAAAGCTATTTCTCAATCCAAATGACAAAATTTGTAGGACCCCAGCTTCAGGGCAGATACCCAGGTCTCCTTCCAGATGAGTTTTCTGGGTGCTGGCTGTTAGTGGTAGCAGTGCTCTCCAGGGGCAGACAGGGACACTGCCATGCATTCTAGGTGCTGCACTGCAGCCCTTCCAGCTGGCTGGCAAGGAGCTTCCCCTGTCACCCTGGCCCTTGCAGCAGGGAGCTGCTAGCCAAGTGCCAGGCTGCAGGAACCAGGAAAATATCCCTGTGCCAGGGCAGGAAGCAGATCAGCATTTCCTACTGCACTGGCTGAAGGCTGCGTCATGGGGAATTATCTGGGAAAACAATGGCCCCTTCCTCCCCATCCTCCCGCTCACACCAGGCCACACTCAGTGATGCTGAAGTCCAGCCTGTGAAATTCCCACAGCTATGTCAGCCATCACCTCCATGCCTGGGGTCAGCCAGCAGCTCGCGGCATAGGCAGCTGTGTCCTCCTCATCATGAACCAGAGATGAACATCGCTACCACTATGGGACCCACTTGTCCCAGGAATCGGGGCATGGGACTACAGGGAAATTCTCAGCTCTCAGTGAGGCAGACAGATGGACAGATAGTCCAGGATAAGCCACCTCCATCAGCTGAGCTGGGGCACATCCAATGCAGCAGGGCCATAAAGCCACCTGGATGCCTCCATGGCCCCATGTGTCCTCAGTGGGGGCAGTCTGAGGTGATGGTGGGCTCTTGGGTCCCATCTGCAGCACAGTGATGTCACTGCAGACAAGGCCATCCCAGCTGCACTGACCTTACCACCACCAGAAACAGGAAAAACCTGGAGGATTTTTGTACTTGCTAAATAAACTAAACCAAGATATGAGGGGTCAGGCAGCCTCTCCTCCAAGCAGTGTTCTCCTCCCCTCACAGCATGGCCTAAAGGCAGCTGTTAGAGCTGGGGCCTCTGAGGTGCTGGCTCCTGCCCCATTGTCACTGCACACCCACTTCCCTATCTGCCCCCCACCCCTTCCCAGGCCCTGCAGCCCCAGGAGGAAAGGCTGGTTGAATATGGAGTGGGGAGCTGTTTGAAGGCACCAAAAACTAGTTTCGGTTGTGAGTCATAATTTAGAGACTGGTAAGCACAGTTATTTCCTGAAGCTCCCTCTCTAGGAGTCAGGGAATTCACTCCAACTTCATGTTACAAATAATAATAATAATAAAAATTAGCACCCAGACTCTGCACTTGCAGGGAGAAGCGAAAGCCCCCATGGCCCCACAGGCCCCTGAAGCAGCTGAGAAAGCCAGCAAAACCCACTGTCCCACTGGGCCTTAGAAACATGGCACAGTTTTGCATCCCAGGTCAGAGCCTGGTGATCCTGGAATGCACACCTTGAGAGCCATGCCAAGATGAAACAAGATGAAACGTTTCTCAGTATAAATGTTTACTGAGCTCTAAGAAAACAGACCCCTGACCAAACCTCAACAAATGAGACCACTCTGGTTCTGCAGGTAGGGAAGGAGAGCGGTGACGGGCATCCAAACCCCCTGACCCCATCATCGCCCTTGTGAAGCAGCCTGGAGAGTGAAGGTCATGCTCATGGCCAGCCAGCACACTGGCGGGGAGAATCCTCACACCAAACATGTGGCAACAGCTCAGAAGAGGATTTCTCCATGGCAAACTCTATGCTATGTTTCATCAGTTGTGATCACAAGTATTAAGAAGTGCCTTTACTTGCACCTCTCCCTCTGTTATCGTTTGGGGTTTTCAGCTATGGAAAGATCTTTTGCAATGCTTTGAAATCTGATTAGAAATTAGGAAGGGTCTGGGATTTTGTTATTGTAGGGGGGTAAAACAACAAGACTGGCTTCCCACATCCTCTCCCTCCACTTCCCTGACACATTCCACATCTATGTGGTAACGCCTTTTAACCAAAAATAGCAGGTCATGATATGCCAGCACAGTTCCCTTGTCTGAAACTCAGTGTTGTTACTTTACATACTTATTGCTTCATGCATTGCCTACACATGCATAGCGTTATCAAAGGTTAAGCAGCCATACACCCAGTTTCTATAGCCTCTGCCTTCTCTGTATCCAAGGAGATAAAATACACAAGATGGAAACAATGACATCACTCTGCTAGGACACGGATGAGGATGGGACAGGCACTCTCAAAAAGCCTTGGGAAGACAGAAGTGGCTGTCTGTCTCTGTTATCCCACAAATACCCTCCTCTGGCTGCATATCTGGAGGTTATTTGCCATTTAAAAAAAAACAAAACAGAACATCCTCATGTTTGAAAGGCCGTATCTTCTGTGGTTAAGAAGAGCTGACCTATCCCTCTCAACCAAGTGTTTTCACTGACATTCTTGAGGCGTGATGTTAATACTTGTGTCTTGCTGAAAATGGAGTATGTGGCCTTCAGGGAAATGGACAAGCTTTTTTGGAGACCATCCTGTTGTTGACTGCCCTCAAAGCTGGTCTCTCTCAGCTCATTCCCTACATGAGCTCACTCAGCTCATAGACCTACGCCCCATTGACCTCAATGTCCTATAAATACAGGGGGAAAAAAACCCAAAACCAAGCCTCCTCCTACAGATCCCAGGTCTGAGAAGACATGGCACAGTCTGAGAGAGAATGAGTTTTATTGTTCCTTTTACCAAGGGGCGATGTAGCCATGAACACCAGTGCATGGGTCTGGAGCTTAATGGCTGGCTCAGGGTCACCAGAGGGCATGGAAGAGTCTGAAAGTTATGCTGCTTTCTGGTCAGGGTCATAAGCATTAAAATTAACTTAGTGACCAAGTAATTTGCTCTCTCTTACAGTGATCACTTTTCTCAAGAAACAGTAAGCAGAAGGGAGAGGCAGATGTGTTATTTTAATACTTCCCACTGCAGTAAGGAAAAGCTCCTTATGGGAAAATGACACTGAGCAATTGCCCTTAGGATGTGGGTAAGAAGTGCAAGTGAAATAACAGTAAATATCCTAAGAAGACTCCATCATTTCCTTCCCCTAATGTTGCCATGGTTGCACCCAAAACAAAGTTGGCTCAGCCACTGAGTCATCACCATCAACAAGCTGCTGCACCTTTTGATGAAATGTGATGTTGTCATCATTCTTGCCTCAGTTTAATTTAGAAGAATAAAGATAATGGTAATGAAATAATAAGGCTCTTCCACAGGCAAAGGTCAGCTTAGACCATTCAGGATATGCATGGAAGGCTGTAGAGTGCCTTTCCACAGGATGATGCAGCATTTCACCAAGTATCAGCCTCCAAAAGGATTACAGAAGTAAACAAAAAAGTCTATTTCAAATGGGGTAAAAAAATGTGTAAGTAGTCATCTTAAAATATTTAGCTAGCCCTACACAGTTCTTAAGACAAACTGAAAATTAATTTCTCTTGCAAGATCTTTTGCAAAGATCCAGTTACTTAACTGCACAAATAAAATGGGAAAAAGATGGACCAGCGTTGTGAGAAATTTCAGTTAAGATATTAAAGTTAGGAGAGGCAACATCAAACTATATAATTTTAAAAAAGGTGGGAACATTTGAATAATTAATTGCTGTCCAATTTCTACAGCAAAGGTTTTAAAGCTTTTGGTTTTGAGTCTGAAGTAAGTCTATTTACATGTAAGTTTATATTTCTGCATTCAAAGGGCTGTGAGTAAAACCAGTGAGACATGTCTTCAGAAAACCCCGGATCAGGACTTAAATGAACCACTTGGACTCAGTATGTCCTGTTTTCGTTGGTAAGTGAATTAATAAGTGTTCTGTGTCAGACTGTTGCCAAGGAAAGCAAATATATTGTTTTCACTGGCAAGTGAGTTAAGAAAAAACCTGAATAGTTCAGACATGCACTGCCTTAGAAGATTGGGCTCTACTCAACTTCCACCAATCCTGTTGGAAAAAATGAGATCAGCATCTTTGTAGTCAAATTCATAGCCATTTGCCATGCTAGTACATATATGCACAGCATCTTTTGCGCCTTGCTGACAATGATTTGCAGCAGGCCTGGCTGAAATCTCTGGTGATGCTGCAGAGACCCACCCCCAGAATGACCTGGCCGATGCTTGCCATCGCTCTGGCAGGAGTCAGCATGCTCCACTGACATCATGCTCCAAAGCAGAGACCTTGCCATAAGCCTTACTTGCTGCAGTCAGCTACTGAAAAAGGAAATGAGTGTGTATTTAAAACAAACAAACAAACAAACAAAACCAACTCAATCCTTAAAACCTGATGGTGTTCATGACACTTTTCCTTGGCAAAGCAGATTAGGATGTGCAGGCACTGTTATGCAGGAAGAGTAAATTGGAGCTTGTGGTTTGGAAGCATGAGACATAGATCTTCTCCTCACACTGCTAAATTCCTCTGCTTGAATATGCAGCAGGCAAAGCCCTTCAAAGGAAAGCTCCATGCTCTGAAGAACAGCAAGCATCATTCACATAGGCCATGGCATTATGTTAAGGAAGGGAAGAAAGGCAAGACTTCTGCAAGAGCATGAATGTTCCTTTTACACCAGGAAATAAAATTTCTCTAGTATCAGCCACAACAAGGGGTCAAAGCCTAATTTTCAGGGAACAGTTGGTTCCCTGTGCAAGATTAAGACAAGGGTCAATGCTCAGAGATAAGATTTGCAACAAGAATCTTTCTGCAGTCAGTTTCTCACCAAATTCTCCTGCTGAAGTAAATTACAGGTTGGTAATTGACCAAAGTGTTAGTCAGTTGTGCCACACTTACCAGCTGGCAACATCAGGGTATTTATATAATTGCCAGAGTTAGAACAAGGATTAGGACTAAGATTAATCTTTAGAAAGGGATGCACTCCACCACCAGGATTACTGCCAAATCCTGCAGTCTGACCTTTGTAATGCCCTTGGATTTTAGAAAGCTGAGCATGACTTGTAAATTAAAGACTAGAATTAAGGTTAGTCCTTCTCATTTGTGTGTCTTATTGAGTTCAGTAAGATCCCTGAAACAGGCCAGGACTGACTCACATAAAAACACTCCACCCAGAGGGCAGCCAACTGAAGGAGAGCCATTGATTAGGGTTAAAACTGCCATAGCAAAT
This sequence comes from Coracias cyanogaster, assembly GCA_033124195.1. NCBI lineage: Eukaryota > Metazoa > Chordata > Aves > Coraciiformes > Coraciidae > Coracias > Coracias cyanogaster. The sequence goes on along the minus strand of JAVSBS010005503.1, from coordinate 3,992 downwards.
GAGTTTAGGTAAGAGATGACAACTGTTAATTAAAACAGCCTATGTTTAGTACTTCACCAACAGTGGATGTCTATCCAGTGACCCAGGTTGCATCTGGGGAGAAAGTGTGGTGGTAGTGCAGCTAATGACAAGGGGGCTGCAGCAGCAAGTTTCTTGCTGTGGTTAACTGAGCTTAGTGAGCTGTGTGAAACTCCCACCTGGCACATGTAGTGTCCCATATGTAATTCTGGGGTATTCAGCTAAATTTGAGTTAATGACTGGGTTAGAGACTTGGTCTCCAGGACCAGGTCTCCTGCTGAATTAAACAATAACCCTCTGCAGCCTTACAGCAGTCCCAGTGCAGACTCTGCCCCACTCCTTTGGTAAGAGACAGCCCCCAAATCTCAAGGTTTGCAGCAGAACATCTTCAGAGCTTGGGCAGTAGAAGACACAGACCAGATCTCAGCTCAACATTGTCAGAGCCAGGTGTCACTGCATGGCCCCAGCCCAACCTAAGTCCAAATGGCTCAGTCTCACACTATGACTTGGCTGAGTTATGAAATACCTGGAGAATGCTGCACCACACTCCCAAGCCAAGCAACACACAGCAGCTTGGCATGATAGAGAGCATGGACAGATGCCTGGCCAAGGTCTGGACATGGTGGTGTTGCACATGTGCTGCTTCAGGTTCAGGTCCTTTCCAAGACAAACAGACATATTAGCACTTAATTGCAGAGTCAAGCTAGTTTTATCTCTACTTTGCTAGAAAGACTCAAGTGGGATGTCTGCTAGGGCCAGAATCCATGTCAATGCCCCAGTGAAAATTCAGAGAAATGCCATGAATTTTAGGGCAGTTTTTGTAGGTTTGTGCAGTGCAATACTCTAAACCTGGTCCAGGCAATGCCTTTGCATAGGTCACTGTTATTGCTACATTTACTTCAGAGAGGCAGCAGACTGATGAAGCAAGGCTGAAAAAAGGTTACAAAACCAATCTCCTAGGCAGAGGCTGCAAGATCTGCCCCACAGATTAAAATATAAAAAGCTGCTGTGTTTGCCTTCCACCTTCCTAATGGCTAGTGAGAGGAAAAAACAAAACAACAAAAATAACCCCAACAGAAAACACTTAGCCTGAATAATTTTCCTTGCCTCTTAAGACCTTTCTTATCTATGAAGGTGAACAGGCTTAGCAACAGAAGCAATGATTTATTGAGCCACACCTCTACAGTGCCTTCTGTGCCCTATGGTAGGTGTGAGCACGTAGATGGCAGGAGACAATGCCTGTGATCCAAGCAGCTTGCCCTTGGCAAGGTATCTGACTAACTCTCCCCAGTAGCAGGCTTCTGACCATGAGGGAGGGAGGCTGTCTCTGAAGATTTCCAAGGGCTATGTGATTTCTAGGAGGTATGTAGCATGGCATTATCCCCAGTGCAAGCAACGCAGTGACACATGCTCAGGTCCTTGGAGGATCAGGCCAGAAACCGCTCCAAAGTCAGACAGGCATAAGTGGGAACAAGAGCATGCAGATACTCCATTACTTACGTGAGGCTGAGAGGCCAGATTCATCTTATAAGGATGTGTCTTTCCCTCTTCATTTACAAGTGGTGACCAGACTTTTGACTCCGTTCTGCAACACACAAGTTTTGAACAGTTAATGCTTTCATCACTGAACATCATTATTGTTATTAAAAGACTTGAAGTTCACCAATTTCCCAAATATTTCCCCAGTCTTTTGTACATAACACTATCCATATCAGGAGGAATATAAACAGCCTCATTTTAGGCACGTAACTTGGATCACTTAATTATTTTTTTATGAGGTTTTGGAGAAGGAGGATCTCAGCAGTGACTGTTCTGGCTTATCCTTTGGTGTCAACACAACAGCAGAAGCTGGAGATATCTCTTACACGCAGATCCTTTAATTAAGTGGGACAATTCTGATTACTGTGTATTTCAGCTTTTATGAGTAGCCAGGAAGAGGAAAAATTCTTGTCTGCATTGACTGTACAGGGATCACAGTTCTTGAAGTTGTACTATCTTGGATGAACTATTTTTTTTTTTTGTCTCTGGAATTTGCTTTGTATTTATACAGTAGTATCCATAATGAACAAACAGAGGCTTTTGGGAATTATGAAAAAAAAAACCCAAACCCGAAAAAACCCCAAAACAACCCAAACAAACAGAGTTCAAGCTTGCAATGGGACTAAGAACTGAAGTGACAGTGTGTCAGAGAAAGTCTACATAACCTTTACTGGTCTGTGGTCTGACCCAATTACTCACAGCAGCTTAAAACACAAGTTGAAATCTGTGATCAAAACCAACAACTCTTACCATCATCGTTCTGGAGTTTTGCTACATCCCAAAGAACAACAGACAAAGAAGTGGTGAGGAAGAAGCAGAGAGCTTAGATTTGTTTGAGATACTTTATGGGAAACGTGCTATCTACATTTCTCAGAAGTACAGACAGCAGCATCTCAGATGGCAGTTAGCATCTCAGATGGACTAAACAGTGCCACTTTTCCCAAACATTTTAATAGCAGGGAATGAGGGGCTGCTGTATCACTGAATGAAAACCGTTGTTCATTGTTAAACATTGCATCATGCAGCAACCAGATGGCTGACAAACTCTTAGGATGAGTTTTGAAAACCATGTCCTGTTTTGACAGGAGCCCTTTGTAGAATCTGCAACTGCATAGAGATATACTTCTCAGATATTTGTGGGTCTGGGGCCAGCTACAAATTAAGTACTTAGCAAAACAAGAATGTTTCTACAGAGAATTAATTGGATAACTGGAAAGAGAATTTAAACAGGAAAGGCTTATAAAAATGACAAGGATGGAGAAACAGGGTATAGATCTACCCATGATAAATTCAATATGGTCTACATCATTCCTCTAAAAGCCCTCCAATGTCAGGACATGTTTTAAACAGCTTAAACTTAACTGTGATGCATGTGTATATTCCAGACATTTGCTGCATAAATAGTATTTTAATACTTGCATCCAGAAGATAGCTCAATGAGAACAGGTGGGAGGAAGTATTCTCACTCAGAGAAACGGAGAAATTCTATTGACTTGTTATTCCATCTGTTGCAGTCTAGACTTTACATGGAAGAAACCTGAATGAAGTTTGCTGTGCTGTACTTCCTTTCAAAGGAAAGTACAAAGACACAGGTCACACCAGATATCATCCTTTAGAAGCATTCAGATAGAGCAAACCTTTGATTCCAGGCTGTTGCACCCTGCAGGGTCAGCTGCACTGCTGTACACAACAATCTACATCACCCAGATCCTGGCATCTGGCGAGCTGGGCCACACACAGACTAAGGAATATAAATGCAACAGCTGCATGGGATCAGATCTATGCCAATTTGATCATTATCTTGTCTAAACAGCTGCCAATTACAGGATGTACAACATAGCCCAGGTGAGTATGAAACAGCTATTCCCTCCTTGCTTCTGGCAACCCATGCTTTAAGGTGCTTGAGGAACCAGCTATTTTACCCAGGTTATGGCTATCAAGCCTGACAAAGCCACAGCCATCTGTAGGATGGCTGTATCCTGAAGACTTTATCTGCAGAGCGGAGCAGCCCACTGACCAATGCAAATACTTACTCATTGAAAGCTGGACATGAGCCACCAATGCACAATTGCATCCCAGAAAGCCCATTGTGTCCTGAGCTGCATCAAAAGTAGTGTGGTCAACAGATGGAGAGGGGTCATTCTGTCTCTCTACTATGCCCTGCTGAGACCTCACCTGGAGCACTGTGTCCAGCTCTGGTGCCCCCAGCACAAGAAGGATGTGGCCCTTTTGGAGCGTGTCCAGAAGAAAGCCACGAAAATGATCAGAGGGCTGGAGCACCTCTCCTATTGAAACAGGATGAGAGAGTTGGGCCTGTTCAGCCAGGATAAGAAAAGGCTCCAGGAGAACCTTATAATAATCTTCCAATACCTGAAAGGGGCCTATAAGAAGGCAGGGGGAGATCTGTTCTCGAGGGTCTGTAGTGACAGGACAAG
>JAVSBS010005502.1:23131-33437 GCA_033124195.1 Coracias cyanogaster | reverse complement strand
GGCGCTGGCGGAGGCTGCGGCGTGCCGCCGGGGCGGGGGCGATGCGCGCCGGGCTGCCGCCGGCCGCGACGTGCCGGGATGCCGGCGCTGGCCTGTGTCCGATCGACCCGCCGCGCCGCTCCGGGGGGTTCCCGCGGAGCCCGAGCCGCGCCGCTCCGGCCGCCACCCGCCAGCGGGCGTCGCATAAATGTAGTGCGGTTAAAAAAAAAAACAAACCCACAAAAAACCACAAAACCGACCCCCCCCTTCGCCCGGTGATTAGCGTTTAACTGGGGGGGTTTGCCGCCTTCCGCGCAGTGTGGCTCAGCGAGTGTCTGCCGCCGCCTGTGTGCGCTGGCGGGGGGCCCGCGTCGCGCTGTGGTGAAGCAGCAGCGGAACTGCAGCACCAGCGGAGCGCCCGGGGCGCCTCGGGCTGCCGGGAACCCCCCGAGCCGGCGCGGTGACGGTGAACGGCTGCTGTGAAGTGTTAAAATTAGGAGCTTGGTAATGATGTCACATGGTTTGGGCATTATGAAGCTCAAGAGAGAGGCAGCTTTGCATCTTTAAATAGCTACCCTGACAGGTTAAAAGAGTAGAGCCCAAAGATCGCCCGAAATCAGGCATCGAGGCAGTCAAGCCACAAACTTCTCTTTGTGCTGCGACGTCTTCACATCCACATGCCGGGTCTGTTTGGCTTACTGCGTGTTGCTGCATCAGAGCTTGGGTGTCTGTGCAACGTGAGATTAGACCTCAAATTTTGCAACAGCTTCGTTTGCAAAGCAATCCGTGGCATTCACTCGGTATTCCTTTTGTTTCCTACACGGCCACGTCCTGTGAGAATTTTTCCTTTGTGTACACTTGGTAGTTTTTGCCCCCAGCCTGGAGGCTGTGCGTGGAGGCTGAGCAGGGTTAGACCCGTGTTAAACAGCTCAGTGCCTCAAGTGAGGATCTAGGAAGAAATGCTCTGTCTGTACCGATACAGTGTGGATGGCACAGGACAACTTGGAGCGAGGCTAAACAGTGTGCTTAAGATAGCCATGTGAGTCAGTAGGAAGTGGTGGCAAAGGATTTCGAGTTTTCTGTTGTAAGCAGTGACATCCTATGTCACAAACTGATAAGAAACTAGATGCTTATCTACAAATCAAAAATATCTCCAATTGTGGAAGTGTGCTGTTTGTCAGAAATGGACTTCAATACCCAAGTTTCTTTTGCTGCTTCTTCCTTGTCTGGCATTATTCATAGAAAAAAATTCCCAAACAGGCCTTTTAAATGAAAGAAAGAAGCTGGTAATTACAGGATGAGAGACTTCTTCTGAACAGCAGTGTGCTAGCTATTGGCAGTCTCCCTGGGGAGAGAGAGGGAGAAGATCTCTGACCAGATCAGAGATCTTCCTGCTGCAGTAGCTCCTTGCTTTGTGAGTTCATACTGGAAATACCACTACTTTCAGAGGAAAAATGTCTCCAGTACACATAATACCAAAGTAGATAGTGACAAGCACGACATTGTACATGACTGCTACAGTCATGTACTGTGGCATAAAGCTGTTCCCATTAGAAAATGTAATAAAGAAGCCTACTGGTTCATGCACATAAAGCTAAAAATTATAAACTACAGTCCTTTAAATTGAGAGGGGGGCTCAAAGAGCAAGCTCAGCAGCACAGAACTCTAAGAAGTGGAGCTTCATGTTCGCGTTAAGGTGATGGTTGTAGGTGTGAGTATTTGCTACATGTTCTGCAGATATTATTCCATTTCTTTACCCTGATGCAGGGTGTAATAATGAATAATGCTTTGGGCCCCATCTAAGCAAAATCCCTCTAAATGAGAGAGCGTGGAAAAAAAGTTAATGTGTTCAAATCTAAACTTCCTAGCCAAGAGCACAGTATTGAAGTGTTGGAGGCTCCTGTGTTAGATGTCTGTCCTGCCAGTTTGTAATGCTTCATGTGGCACTGTCCAGCAAATGAAAGCAAGTGTTCAGTGTGGCTGGATTCTTTTATCACAAATAAGAATTTCTCATGGGAGAAATACAAATTACATGTGTGCGTTCATTAAGAACAGGAATTGAGGATCCTTAGGTTTCTTAGCAGAATAAACATAAGCAACGGGTAGACTAGGAAATGAGCACAGGTCATAGTTGGTGATGATAGTAATTAAATAAACTTGGAACATAATAGTAATCTGAAAAATCATGTTTAAGATCGCTTCCAGTGTAGTGCATATCAATTAATGAGACAATAGCAACCTCTGATTGCTATTACTGTCTTGGGAGATAAGCATGTATTGAAACAGCGAAGCTGAGATGCAGTTCCCACACTTCTGTCTGGATGCAGCACAGTTTGAAAGGAAGCACTTGAAGATAAAAAGGGAAGAGCAGATTTTTTTCTGCAGGCTTTTAAACTTTTTGATCTTTTTGATACTGCTATACATGATAGTTGAGTTTGAGATAATTTCTGGATTTTAAATTTTGTGTGAAGAAGCTCCATCCAAGAAAAAAAGTTAGATATCAGTTCTCTTAATTCTCCTGTCCTAAGAGGAAACATGACTCTATAATGTGAGATCTTGAGCATTGGTGTCACACAGAAAAGGTATGCATTCTTAATGGAGAAAAAAAATCTGTAGGGAGGTGTCTGCTACCCAGGGTTCTTATAAATTACTCCCCTTCCATCCAAGAAACCGTAAACCAATAGCTTTGATGGTCTCAGTTGTTGTTTAGGTAGAAGGAGGGAGATACTTAACACAAAATCCTGCTTGGTAATGCAGTCAAATTCAGTAACAGCTTAGAAGGACATGTGAGGGGAAAACTTGTAGATGTTGTCCAAATATCTTAAGAAGCAGGAAAATATGTGCCCTCATTCAGAGCTATAAATTCATTTCTTGGTATGCTGAAATATGCTGTTGACTGAAACTTTCTGCTAAGTGAACGGCAGAGCAACTGTGTCCCATTTTGTAGATGAGATTGTAATACTGATGACTTGTAGCAGCAAAGACTAATTGCCAGTGTGCTTGGATCATGCAGGCATCTGCATCTTTAAGAGTTGATCTTATCTCAGTCTTTTACCCTCTGTCAAAGGTAATCTTACTGTGCTACTGAAACAAATACTTAGACTGAGCAGTTAGTATGACTGAAAGCCATATTTTTAGCTAGTTTACATACTTGTAAAAATATTCCATTTACAACTAGTATGGTGAATCACATCCTTATTCTTACCTCCACATTGTCACTGCTGCTGGATTTCAAATACCTGTGGGAAGGAAGGTAGCATGTAACTTTTTGGTTAATGCTTTTTGAAATTTCTTCCCTCCTTGTTTTCTGTGCCAAAAATGAAAACCAGTGATTCTGTGTTTTCTGCAGCCTATTATGATAGTCCCAAGCGTTATGATGGTGAGTCTGCTCTCACTCATGTTGGTTGCCTTCTTCTGTTAGAAGCTTGTTAGGAAAGCTGGGAATTTGTAGGGAGCAAGGCTTAGGTCCTTCAAAACACATCACCCACAAAGATGGAAGAAAATCAATAGAAGTGGGATTTTTTTGTAACTAGTTCTGAGATAAGGAATGGACTGCTGGAGACATCACCTGCTGTGTCAACCATTAAGTTAAATATATTTAGGAGAGAAGAGAGTGAATGCCTAATGAACTTACTGAGCATACTGTACAAGTTAAAAAAAAAAAAACCAAAAACCAACAATGAAAACCAAACACACACCACACCCCCCCAGCCCTGGAATCTGTAATCGCCATCTGTTTCTTGGATGATTACAAGCTGATCTAAAAATTTAGCAGCGCCTGACTTCTCAATGACACTTACTGCTTAATAAGCAAATGGAACAATGAGAATACATGTATCAAATGACTTCCCCCCCACACACACTATATTGCAGAGTACATCAGAAAGAGCATACTTTCTGTGGGTGAAGGATTCAACAATCATCTCCACAACCTTCAACTGCTCACATGAGGCACTGTGAGCCTGATGCTGCTGTTCCACTCTCAGCTGTAATCTGGCTTATCTTTCTAACAGAAGTGGAACAACACCAGGACAGAGTAATAATGGGAGCAAGAGCTGTCGGACTCCTCTCTCTGCCAGTGTTACTTCTGGATTCAGTCACCGATACAGTTAGAAGTGGGGAGAAAAACAGTGTGACAAGGAAATGCATCTTTCCCTATGATACATACTAGGATATATTTACCACATTAGGAAAGCTGCTGTTTTTATCTACAGAAAGATATAACATGTCTATGTTCTTGTCAGTTTTCAGTTCACAGTTTTTTCTTAGCTAGCATGCTTGTATTTACTATAACAAACTTTTATCCTGACAAAAACAGGATTAAAAAAAAAGAAGTGAGATAGCTCACTTATTCATGCCTGTCCTTATGTTTTAACATGGCACTGGAGTGCTTGTTAGGTAAAGCAAGTTTCTTGGTACTGGCTTACCTTGCCTCTGTCCTAAGAACTTCCTATCCTGAACCATTGTACATTTAGGAAAATGACACTGAAAAGAGCTTGGGTAGATCATTACAAAGATGAAACCTAAAATAGTTAGAACCTAGATTATACCCTCTGGAATAAAAAATGACTGTTTATGACTGGTTTGTTTTAAGAGGGGGAATCCACAAACATGAACCCACGTTGCTAGCTATTAGCAATATATCCTCATAAGTTATGAGAGTTGATAACTTCTAGGTCCATGTTTTTAAATATACTGTTAGATGGTGATGACACTACTGGAACCCAAAGGATATGGAACGATGATGTTAACTCATGGCATTGGCTGTCAGCACAACTGGTTGGTTGGAAACTGCCTTGACATGAGGAGGGCTACTCATCAGTTGTGTTGTCAACTACATTGCTAGTATTTGTATTTAATGCCGAGCATCACTACTGCAGTTGTGCTCTAAGTGGCTTTTCAAAATGACTGCGACAAAGTAAAACTGAATTTACTGATCTTAGAGTTGGGAAGATTTGTAACTGAGCTTGGGAAAAGACAACAAACTTTTATTAATAGTTTAGTGGAGATGGCGATAGACTACATGGGAGAAGGCTCTTTCTAAGAAGCAGGAAGAAGCAATGTATTAAAAAGCATTGATTACAGCAGAGCAGATAATAAAGCAATTAAAACTATTTTAAAGTCAGCTGGGCACTCAGCCCAGATGTTTGTATATAGAAGGAAGTGGAACAGGAAGAGCTATTTATGAAAACTTGGTTCTTTTTTGGGTGTGAAGCTCTCTGTACTGCAGAAATTAATTTGATACTCCTTTTGCAACTGAGTGGATGGACTAGTAATAATACAAATTGTAAATATTTATTATGGTTAGGTTAAAGGTAGTAAACATTCCTGCATTAAATATAAATGGGAGTGATACTTTGTGTCCTTTTCTGAGCTACTGAAAGGCACACATACAACAGCTACGTACAACAAATGAGATGTGAAGAGCTATGAAAAGAGCTCTGACAGCAGTGTTTCAAAGCTACTTTCTGTAGCTTCGTCTGCCCTACAAGATAAGGTGCTGCAAAGGCTAGGGGTTTTTTAGCCTGTAGGTTTTTGCAACTGAATTTCATTAACCATAGGGAGGGCTGGACAATGTTCATCAAAGCAAACAGGCAGCACAAATTTGTTTTGCTGACTCAACTTAGTCATCTTATTTGAGTATCCTGCACCAGATGCCTTAAAGAGTCTCTAGGGGATTATTTTCAAATTCCTTACTCATTAAAGCAGACACTTGCATTATACCCATTGGCCAGAACATGGTAGATGTTTATTTTCCTCCTATAGTTTCAGGGTGATAAACTTTGTTTAATATAACTGACTCACCCCATTATGTGGTTCCTGCTGTACAGTCCTGCTTTCTGCTCTTCCTTGAAAATGTCTTGTGCTGTAGGATTTCATAGGCTAGCTGTACATTATGCAACTTCATAACAACTTTAGAGTAAGGTGAAACTACCTGTTATTTACAGATCTTCAGTGTAATTTTCACAGCACTAAGCACTCAGAGTTGTAGTTATGTTGGCTTATGGATATCTTGACTTGTTGAAAGGTTAGTCATCTTTGTTGAACTGTGAGGTTTTAAATGCTTGAAGTACACATTCATCTTTTTCTCCTGACTCTTAAGTAAGTGTAACTGCTGTTGTGGGTAATGGACTCCGGAATGAATTCATTATTTTATGTTTACTCCAAGGCCTATTTCCATGTTTTTCCACTTTTTATATTTCATGCTTGCTATTTAGATGTCTGACACAAGTCCTGATTCCTCTTTCTCATTTTCACTGTTGGTAAAGCACATGTCTGCACTTAGCAAAATAGATGAAGCAGTCTAAGAAATTGCTGCCTCGGCTGTGGGATGGTAATGACAAACCTTGTTAGCTTTCATGGTCCGCATCCTGGTATGTGGTGAAATGGGCTATCTTTGAATTGTTGAGATGGTAACTTCTTGTATGTGGTTTGCTATGTGAACATCTGTCTTATGATCCTCATATAGAGCCTGGGCTGTTCTATAATATGTTAATTAATTTTGTGTTGAGAGATTGCTTAATAAGGGTGTTGTGAAAATTGTTTGAAGTAGCTAAATGCTGTAGTGATGGATGTCACAAACTGAAAAGAAAACATTAGCTTTATCTTCAAAGAGCAGGGTTGAATAGTTTGCAGTAGAAATACTTAATGGCCATACACCTTTTAGAGTACTTATTTTTCATCAGACTTGGTGAACAACTACCTTGTGTACCGAGGCAAGGTAATTAGTCTAATCCAGCTCTTTTGTGTGCATTGTAAGTTCCCAAGGCAACCTTAATATTCTTAACACAGCTGTGAGCATATGCATGATCCTTTTAGATTGTAAGACAAAACTGAAAAAATCACATTCCCTTGTGTGGCATTATTAGAAAGCCTGTGGAGCTCCTTAGTGAGGCTGAGACTTCAGAACCACCTTGCAGCTGCTGGACCAGAATGGGAAAAGTGAGAGATTAAACCAGTCTCCCTCTTGATGCCTCAGTCATATGCTGTCTCATGTCTCACAACTTTGCTGTTCCTGTGTTTGCATGTTATCAATCAAGTCTCTGCCATCTCAGTCTTCCTGATTAACAAGTTCAGCCATATCTGTTTTCCTTAGCAGTAATTTCCCATCTCCAAAGTAATAATCCAGCTACAATAATACATATTGAGGAGTTTTAAAGTGGGCCATAACTCGCTGAAGTTCCTTGTCCAGCCATGCAAAGAACTGTGCCAGCATGAAGAATGTGGGGTTGGTGCAGAAGCAGAAAAGATGGGGCAAAACAACTTCTTTGTAAGGAAGTGCCAGTATAAGTAGCATAAGGTTAGTCAAACCACAGCCTCCATAATATGGAAGCCAGCTAAAGCTGGAGCTGCTGGGCTTGTTTCCACTCCCTCTCTAGCACTGATCTGATCCTGTGGGAAGATATGCTAGACGAAAAACTAATGCAGGAGATTGAGTAGGGCAGGGGTTTTGTAGCACAACAAGCCATATTCACAAGCATCAGTCCCAACTTAAAAGAGGAGCTGCAAATGCACTGCAGGGAGAGTGGAGGGAAGAGACTGCTGTATGTGTACTTCAAGGTGAGTTTTTACAGTTGCTTAGGGAAGTTGAAGGGACTTGCACGGCTCTGGTGTGTGTTCTGTGAGCTACCTGCAGCTCAATTTCATATTTGGTAGCTTGGTGTTATACTGTTGCCCATAATAAAAAAACCACTGAAGTAGAGAGCTGTCCTTGTGGATTCTGCATTTTCAACCTGGAGACCTTTCTTAACTGTTTTAAAACTTTTGAAATAGTCATGTGTTTTCTAAGAGACAGAACTGTCTATATTGTACCTGTTGGCTTCTGGTAATTTCTTCAGTCTTGGTTTTTGGAGCATGCTGAACCATCTAAACTCATAATTTGCCTATCCAAGTAGAGAGTAAATGTCTTCAGAAAAGTTGTAGTGGCTTCCTAGGGGCTGAAATTTTGTATGTTACTCTTAGAGCTAATCACCAACATTTGGAAGACCTTACCTAAGCAATAGTAATTATTGAGAATCCTACCCTAAACATTCTTGTAGGTTATAAAACGTGGCTGTAGCAGTCACTGACTTTGGGGTATTTTGGAGGAGGAAAATACCCAACTTGGTTAGCCTAAAACCAGTCCAAAAAAAGCAGCTTAGTAGCAATTTTATTATGCTGAACTGAAACTAAGTTATACCTGATTAGCTTGTGGTGCCAAGACTCAGTAATTCTGTTATTAAACTAATAGTTCTGATATAATGCCCTTTCTCTGTGGCATGTCCTGTTGCAAAGTAGAATTAAAACTGTTTTACAGAGTTTAGTTCTGCTTTGATCATGTTTCCCAGTGTTTTATAGACCCTTGGTAGATCATTTAGGTACCAAAACCATTTTTGCGACAGCAGGTTCCAATGTCATGATGTTACTGGTTTTGTTTCTGTTTGTTCAGTGTACTTGTTTTCTTGCTCAGCCATGTAAGCTGTCTGTAGTTGGGGAGTATTCATTGGTGGGTATGGTGTGGTGTCCTCATCATGGGTTAGGTTCTGGATGATTAGAATAGAAAACCTTTTAGAGGAGCTCAGAGAAATGTGCTAAGTATGTAATTGTTGGGGCCTTTACAGTGTGTGAATCTGATGTACTATAGTTGCCTGGACCTGGGTAAGAATTGGAAGATTGCCATAAGAAAAGCAAGGCTGCCAATCTCTGAACTTCCTCCTTCAGTCTTCCTGACTTTTTGTAGTTTGATCTCAATCTAGAGCTACTTTTGGGAGACCAAATTGAGAAAGTAGTTGAGTGAGGAATGGGATTCCTATTTTATTTTTAGGTTCTGAAGTTATGATCCTAATACTACTTTTTGCTTTTTTTTTTTAGTAAAGATGTAATGGTAGACAAGTTTACTTTTGGCCTCTATGTAATTCTGAGAACAGTGGCACAGATGCTTGCATTCACGGTAGAGGTTCTAAAATTTGTGCCTCTGATTATGCCTTTCATGAAGTGTTTCCTAATTTTATTTTGCAAATAATGAAAACAATCACTGAGATGCTGTTTGGGTAGATGTCTCTTCTCTGGAGTTTGTACTTGCATATTGTTCTGTTCTAGAGAGTTTCTGCTGCTTTTCAAATCCTGAAAGGAAAACTAAGTCTGGAAGAGATCACCTGTATAAAGATATACATCTCCAGTGTTAAAGGTGATATACAAATCAGTTCTTGATTTGTAAATTACATTTGAGACTTCTTGGTCCAAGTAGTGATAATATTTAAAGGCTTATACTTGAAATTTTTTTTACAGTAAGTCCTTGAAGTACTTATCGACACATTCTGTCTCAGTCGGCTATTCAAAAGAGCTGGTTGTCTTTCTGGGAAAGATAGCAGTCTCAAACAAGCTGACTTCATTGGAAAGCCTGTACCCAGCCTCCTCCTCAGTCACCACAAACTTGCAGTTGGAGGACTCAGAAATGACTCACTCGAACTGAAATGCAGTGTCAGATGCTCAGCGAGGTGCTGCAGCTCAGCACCACCCTCTTGTGCAGCACCCTGGGGCTGATGCAAACTAGGGTTTCCCTGCTACTCTCGACTTCTTTTTTTTTTTTTTTTTTTTCCCCCCCCACTGGTGATAATAAGGTTAGCAAAGGAGGATTGAAGAGAAATTTTCTGGTATAATTATTCTTTTAGGTCTTAAGCAGAATTGTCAGATTAGTGAGTTTTTTTCAGTCTGAGTCATGACTGGCTTGCAATCTGTTATGTAAACCAGCCTTCTCCTGTGCTTGAACAGTGGACAGGACCAAACAAACAAGAAGAGCTTTCTGGGTATTCCCTAGGCCCTCAGAAGGCAAGCGGTAAAACTAATTTACAGAAACAATCTTACTGCTCGTTAAACACATGTACCTGCTTGTGGGCAAAAAGCACTGCAGCCGCTGCTTTCAGAACCTCTTGCCCATTTCTGTGGATGGCAGGGAGTTCCTGATAAAGCATTTTCTCCAGCTGTTATTTTGGGCTTCAGCTGATTCAACAATGCTGCTTTCTCTTTCTACCTACAGCTGGAGGCAGTTGTAGCTGGTTATTTCATTTGAGTGAGCAATGTCCTTCGGGCTATGTTGGCTCAGATGTTAATAGGGTTCAGATGTTCCTGGGCTCACAGAATCCTGCACTCCTTGTCCCTACTCAGCTCATTCTGTTGCAGTACATCAAAACACTATTGAAGTCTTGAGCATCTTGAATCTTGCTAGAGCTCTATACCTTTTTCTTGGTGGGAGTGGGGTGGATTTTTTCTGTTTCTACCATATGCCCCAATACCACTTGTCAGTGTTGTGGGGGGGGGGGGGGGGGGGGGGGGGGGGGGGGGCGGGGGG
>JAVSBS010005502.1:8764-23121 GCA_033124195.1 Coracias cyanogaster | reverse complement strand
AGAATAGATTAATGGCGATATTTTTTTTATCGCCCGATAAGAGTCTAGCGTTAACGCAGCATATTAACACCGATAACGGCCCACCACCAGTATTTACCTTTTACATAAGGAAACTGGCATTTTTTTTACTTTTATTAAGAACTTATTTTTGTACTTGCTGAATCTTTTGGAGAGGGTATATTACAAGTTTCTCCTTTGAAGGTGTCATTTGGTAAGATACTTTTTAATATTCCTCTCTTGTTGAAGAAATCTTCCAGGCTTTTGTATTTAAATCATCAACTTTTTCATTTTCCTGTGAATTACTTCTGAAGGCTTTCTGGTTGAACATGACTTGTTTCACAATTGAAGGCTAAGCACCTATTAATTTTCTGGAAGAGCATGGAAGTTGTGGTTCCTCCTGCATGATGTGTTGATCACCTAAAAGATTGGGATGTGAATGGTGGTGACTCATCTGATGTGCCTGAAGTCTTGTTCACACCATTATAAATGTTCTTCAAAATGTAGAGACCATTATTTCCTGGAAAGCCATGTTTCTAACAATTTTATAGTAAAACATATGTAAGGATGGGTAGTTTGGAGGGTGTCTCTGTGTTGTTGAAGTGGCTAAGCCATCCTTATGCTACTTGACATGTGAAAATGCTTGTTTATCTACATATCTTCAGAATTACTAGGGACAGGAAAACATTCCTCATGTTTGGCTTTGCCAGAGGATGCCATACTGTTCTTGTGGCAGCACAATGCCAAACAAAAGATCAGAAATTAAGTTTAATTAAGAACAGAGGGAGCTGAGAGGTATAGAAATCTGGTTACCTGGCAGACAGTAATACAGTCACTTCAGTAGCCATTGCTATGTGTGTATATTTACCTCAACAGCAAGGCTAAAAGTAATTTTTAAACTGCATTCATAGTTCTAAGGGAACCTGTGTTACAGTGTTTCCGAAGTGGGATTAAAATGTGGTGGTTTAAATCAATGTGTGCTACTTCTTGTAGTTGAGTTGACCAAGGGGATAGACATTCTTGTGCTCAGCTGGTGAGAAGTAATACCTGAAGCTGAAGTAACCTGCTTGCTTTTATTTGTAGTGCCATGGGATCCCTTTCTTAACTGGACATCCAAGAGATGTCACATATAAACACAAACTTATTTCAGGTTTTCTTGTTCTTCAGTCAGACTTGTATTTTGATAAGCAAAAATGATAGGAATCTGGATCAGCTGTGTATTGCTGATAGAATCTTGACATATATAGTTCCTTAAAAAGGGGGTGGGGGGGAGCAGGGAGTTGTTTGAAATGTTCTGTGAACATTGGACTTACTAGTCAAAGGCTTTGAGAAGAGTTAACATGGGAGACTAATTTCTGACGTGGCAAGGACTGTTTATATAGAAAAGATAAACCTAGATGCTTTGTTAAAGGGAGGACATGTATTTGGTTCCATAGAGTTCTCAAGATCTAAGTTATATAGCTACTTATCAAGACAAGTATTTTTACTGCAAAAGCTTCCTTGCTTTTCTTCACCTGCTACTGAAGACTGACTCAAATAGTGGTGCAAGCTGGCATGGATCACTTGGATGATGAAATTTAATTCTATATCTTCAAGTATGTGGAAGAAGTGCCAGTGGGCAGAGATAGTAAAGCGTGATCCTTGAACCACATGTTCTCCACTACTTACTGTTGCTTTCCTAGCTGACTATTTTGAGCTCAGAATTGGTTTGTCAGATTCATGCTAGTTATGTTTTGTGCCATCTCCCTCTTATTTGATAGACCAAGGAATTGAACCCTATAATTTTTTCACAGAAGTTGTTGACATCTCCCCTGCCATGTAGCTCTGCTGATGGATGCAAATATTCAGCTTTCCAGATACTATGGACTGTATCTGAAGCTTTGCTCTGTGATTCTGATGCACCCCATTTTTTCTGTACCAGATTGCAATATGGGGTAGTAGTAGTTGTGTGGGTAGTCATGTTTTTCCCTCTCCTCATGTGCTTGATGTGCCAAATATTTTAAATATAATTCTGTGGGTTATAGCCATATAGAGTACTCATTTTATGAAAATTATCTCTTGGTTGTTGAAATGTATTTAGTCCAGGAATGCTAAACCTTGTTATAGCATTGTTGTTGATGTAGTTGTGCCATACAGTTATCTCTCTACGATTTGCACCAGGCTTCTTAACCAATCTTTGAAAAACATGTCTGACAAAACCAACTTCCAATTCATTTTAGTCAAGTATTTTCTAATGGCTTAGAGCTTGAGATAGGGTGGGCAAAAGGCTACAGTCCCACCTTCTGCATTTGATGTTGTTTGGGATAGTTTTGCCATAACAGCTCTTCCAAACTGAGGTTTCAGGTACTGTTTTGTCAACAAGCCTGGCAAATTGCTCAGCTTTTAGATGCATTGAACATAAAGTGTGCAGTGAGTCGTGGCACTACTACTGTGTAACTGAGGGGAGCTTGCAAGTTTTTAATATTTTGATACTTTTTTTAGAAATAAACTTGTCAAAAGATTGGTATGGTTGAATTTAACTGTATCTTGCAGGACAGAATGGCTGATTTCCTGCCTAATTAACCTATTGCTTTGTGAAGTGTTTTCTAAAGCCTTGAGACCCTGTAAATTTACATATATTTGCATAAGTAATGCAAGGGGGGAAGTGCTCTGAAGAATCTGGGCCTACTGGTGGAGTTGGCAGGATTTTCTGTTGTACTAGTTACCTGTTTCACAGCTCCCCCTGTGAGCAGGCAGCTTTGCTGATGCCTTGGAAAGGCATATTAAATGAAGCAGGGATAGAAATGCAGTCAAATCCAGCCTAGGGCAGTGAAATCCACTCTTAAAAGCATATAAGGTGACTGATCAGAGGGCTTATCATGTGGATGCTTAAATTTTTGGAAAGATAAAAAAATTTGAATGAAAAGTCCAAGATTGCCTCAAAGCTGAGTTAAGCAGACAACCAACGGAAACTCTACCCAACATCATTAATCATATTTTAATTATCGAGGCTATGACTGCAGAATAGTTGTGTTGCTTTATTGGAAATATAAAATTTCCTTTGTGAATATAAAAACCTTTGACATTTTCCTTGTCACTTGGCTCCCACACTGTGAAACTGAAGGCATTTAATTAATCTTGTTAACTTTCCATGGTGATTACTAATGTACTATTTCAATTATTTATTAGCTTTTTTCCTTCCATGGGGTACTTAAGGTCAGGAAGCACAAAATAACCTGAAGCCAGTAAAGCTGCAGTGTAAGGACTTTTGTTTCTAAAAATTTCCAGAGATCTAAAGCACCTTCCCCTTCTCCATCTAGAAGGGGAAGAGGGTGTATGCTAGAACAGAGGGGCATTTTGTTTGGGGGTTCACATGCTTTTGGGACAGTGCCATGGTTTTCTGATTTCTGGCTTATTTGTTAAGTAAAAGCATTGCTCATTGCCAGAGTGAGCAAACAGGACAGAACAGCGGTGCAAAGAGGTGCTCCTGCTGAAACCCTTGCCTTCCCATGGGCACAGGAGAGCCGCTCTGCCAGCAGTACAACTGTGGCTACATGGTCAGCCAGGTCTGCTGTGTCCTGCCAAAAACCAAATCCTACCTGGAGGTGGAGAGGGAAGAGCAGAGAGAGGACAGGGATGGGAAATGAGTTGCTTTCATTTAAAAAGATGAGCAAAATTACTTGGTTCTCCTTGTGGCCTTCTTAAGCACTGGTAGGAGCAGCTGGGAGTTGGGCTGCGATTCCTTGCTTCAGAGGAAAGGCTAAGTCTTGGTATAAGACAGCTGTGAACCAGTTTGTCTAGACTGTGATGGTTTCTCTATCTGCACAGAGGCTAGTGACTTTGAAACTTGGAAATTGTAAAATCTAGTGATGATTGAGAGGAGAAGCAGTAGAAAAAAAAAGTGAAATCTCTGGAAACCTGCTGCTGCTTGAAGTTTCTGCTGCTATAGGCTTTACCGGTGGAACAAGGCAGCTTATTCTGGAGCTTGTTGTCCTCCAGCAATGGAAACCAAATCCTGTCTGATCGGGTCTTTTCTAACTAGCTTCAGTCTTTTTAACACTTAATATTGTGCTTTCTATGTCATGAAAAGAAGCAGTAAAATCGGTTAACTCTGATATTGCCAGTTTAAATACCAGTATTTTAGAGGAAATATTCTTTAGATGTCTTTGCAGCAAATGCTAGGCAGCTACAGTGTAAAGGAAATTAAAGTATAGTCTCTGTATGGGATTTCGTTAAAAAACAAAACAACAACAAACCTGAAATGCAGATCGTCTACATCTATGGTAACTTTAGGGGATCTTTGAAATCATTCTGTCTCCTAGTGGGAGACACTGACACCTAGTCTAAGTCTATTTCTGAATTTAAAAATTAAATGTATTAGACTTAATCTGTCTCGGTATTCTGTCTTTAATGGTGTGGCTTTTGCAGTAAGTTGTAAAGAAACCTCAACTGCTCTCCTGCATCTTTGTCAAGATATTGGAAAGTTATTTTACTCTTTTCAGCTAGTCCTCTGAGCCTCCTTCCTGGCATTATGTAAGGCTGTGAAGGTTTGTCTTACAAAAAAGAAATTGAATCCTTTTTTCATGCTTAGAGTCTCTTCCCTTCTATTTTTGAATGTGCATCACTTACATCTCTGTGGCTGTGTCCCTTTCCAGTCTTGGGTTGTGTCTCAGTAAGTCTTTCCTGTGAGAGACAACTTACGCTTATTCTGAATAACAATTTGCCAGATAGCTGTATTAGCTCATTTGCATCTGTTTCTTTAGGGAGTTGGACTATATGCTCCCACTGTGAGTCTAGGAAGGGATAACTTTTAACTTCTGGTTCAGTTTTAGATGTTACTTTACTTTTATCTCCTTTCAGCAGTGGGAGTTGTTGGTCTTGGTCCTATTCTTTCCTTCTTTTTTTTTTTTTTTTTTTTTGACTGTGCTGTACCCTTGGCCAAGCAGTTTGACTTACCAATTTATCAGGAAAAATGTCTTTTTAGGAAGGAGGAGATATTTTTAGGAAAGTATTAGTTTCTGGTGGCATTTGACAAGTATGAGAGCCAGTGGAGAAGGGATAGGCAGAACTGCCTGGCAGAGTGCAGGGAGTAGCTAGGCAATGAGTTTGTCTGATGGGAGCAAGCTGTTGCTTTTAGTGTCTTGCATCCCTTCAGCTTCATTCTTTTCAGTTTTAACTTCACTCATCTTGGGTATGCTTGCAAACTCTCACAGCAGTACTGCTCTATACCTGCTTGCTCAACACAGCTATAGTAGTTACATTGGAAAAATAATGTAAAAAGACTGGAGTTGAAATGACTGCCCTGTTTTATATGATACATCTAGTAGTTAACTGGCTTACTAAAAAAACCCTTTTCTTCTGCATCTACTGCTGTCCAACACATTGTTTTAATTTGTCTTTATTCAGAGACTGACATAAGTATCTTCTGTCTGCCAGTCCAATAAAAGACATGCTTCAAATTCAAGTGGTTTCTGCCGTGAGTGACCTATTTATCTTTTCTTATGCAGTCTTTCTACTGGACTCTATCAAATCAGTACAAATTGCAGCAGATCAGCAACACTACCTGTGGTGTGAGGTAAAGGGATAAATAACTCTGATCAAGCCTTTCTCAACTGTCTGTGGCATTAATAAAAGGAGGCCAAGTTCCCACTACTTAGTTTATGCTGCATCTAGTATTTGTCCGATCACCCGGTAAATTGAGTTTGCTGAAACACCAGAGACTGATCTGGCAAAGTCTGTGTTTTGGGTTCGTTTTTGCTGAGTTCACAGACTGAATCAACTTGCTCTCTGATCGAAGGGGTTGGTAGGGAGGGAAAGAGGTGGTGAGACTGTTCCCATTTGCCAAGTGACAGACCATGTAATTCAGGTCAGTCATGAAGCACAAGGCTGGAAATCTGCAGCCTGGGCTGATCTAACCGCTGGCTACTGGTTGGGTTGGTCTCCACACGCTGGGCTCTACAAAAGACCTATCAAATGCCAGGAGGGGTAGGAGGCTGGGTCTGGCTGACAAGCTGGCTTAGACAGCCACAGAGCTACAGTCAGAGATGAGCAAAATTAACACTGTAGTGCTGCTCTGGGGTGTACAGTAGTCTTTTGAGCTTGAAGCGGTTATTCTGACAATGAGTATTTTCTTTCTTATGCTTCTAGGCTTCCATACATCAAATCTGATACTTGGCAGTACTTAGATACTAATATGCTTTCAAGACCAGATTCTAGCCTGTGCATGCACTTTGTGCAAATATTCTAGCTCTTTCTTTCCTTTAATGACAGCAGGTCTCAGTGTGGGCTTGAGGAGTCTTCAGAGTTGAGTTGACTGCACATAGGGAATGTGCATCAAATACTTTCAGAGTATTCTGGACCTGCTACTGAACCAGAGTGTTGCGTTTTATGTGGTTTGATTTTTTTTTTTTTTCCTTTTTTGTACTTCTCTTTTACTGTTGTTTCAGTCCTAGCTTGACTATTTATTTTTCATAAGACAAATGTTCACTGATATCTTAGATCAATAAAATACTATCATATGAAAGCCTTCAGAGAATTGTGACTGCCTGCATGTGCAGATGTTTTTGGGAGATGTTACTTTTACCAGACTTTTGGTATGTGACTGAACTAGCTTATCTCTTTTTGATGTTGTATCGTAAAAACTTCTAGTTATTCTGATTTTAACACTTCCTCTTCCTTTTAGCATTTTCTGGACAATGCTACTTCAAGAGTTATGCAGTAGTGTATGTTGTGCCTCTGAGCAGTAGACCTGAATGAGATTCTTGGAAAAGAGTTTTAATCCTTGGCTCTAGCGTACTTACAGATAGCACTGGTAAATGCTTGAGAACTTTCATTTTATCTCTGTAGATTAAATGTCATACTTGAATTAAAATCTTGGATGCTAGCTATAGTTTGTGTTAGGTGTCACTAGTGCCTTGCTGTGGTTCAAGAAGCCTGGAAATGTAAGAATTAGTAGCATCTTTGCAAAAGGTACCAAACATATCTGAAATTTAGATGACATTAAGTATGTCTGACTATGTATGACTGGAAAATGCAAATGTATTTGTGGTGAGGTAGACAGCTACTTTTTATATATGCAACAAAAGGAAATTGTAAATACCACACCGAAAGTGGAAAATGGCATATTCAAATACCTACTCATAATTTCAGGGGACTTAAAACACAATTGGCAGTCTTGGCAGATAGCCAAGGGAACAGGCAGCTTCTGGAACTCTTCCAACTGCTAATGGAGTGTGGATTCTGATTAAATTTAACTGTGGCCACGGAGTCTTGGGCTGCATGTTTCTGTATGTGTTAAAATGTATGCCTTTCTAACCATTAATATTTCATTTAAAAATCTATTTTAATACTAAAACACAGCTATACAGTATCCTCATGACATGGATCTCTCCTGTATGTTAAGCACATCAAAGACTGACAAACCAGCATTATGTGAGTGAGAGGATGCAGTTCACTATGTGATATTTTTCTAGGCCTCTACTATAAAAACTAGGTTTTCTAAATGCTTTAAAATGTTTTTGTGCTGGCATCCTCAGTTCCTCCCAAGAAACACTGCTGCATTTATTATATGAAATCTGTTCTATTGTTGACATAGTTAACTGGTTAAATTAAAATCTAGTATAACAGAATTGTGGTGTGGTGGATGGAGCCTTTGACAAGACTTCTGACATGTAGTTTGGACACAAGCTGCTGAATTGGTTGCCTGCTTATCCATTTCACTACAGCTGAAATGGTTGCAAAGAAGTGGAATGATAGGGTGATTCATGCTTCAAGATATGAAGCGTAAGGAAGAACTTATTAAAGCAAGGTAGTAGGATGAGTTTATTCTTTCAATTTAATTTGGAGTAAATGGGTAATTTCTCAAACTTCTCAGACCCCAAATAATAAATACATAAGAATTGCTAGGCTAATGTAAAGACACATCTGGCTCTGCAAGTGTATTCCTGTTAAAATAATTATAAATGCTTTTTACTTTGATACCGCTGGTTTGGGAGAAGGGGAAGGTAGATTACTGTAGCATTTGTGTGAGTGCTGGTATGATCCTATGGAATAGGTGGCTATATATTGGATTAGTTCAGTTCTCTATGTAGAACTACACTGGGACTTTTTTTTTGCATGATGGGTTTGTCAAGTGAAGGAGTCAATCTAATTGAATTCAGGAGCAGTAAAAGTGGAGGTAATACTTTATTTGGAAAACAGTTGATGCAAAAATATAACTTAAGTGTCTGCAGAAATGAATGGCTATGCCTCAGTAAACTACTTGTAAAGAATTGTTGATGAGAAGCCTTCAAGTAAGGCTGTATCTGTAAGAGAAATAGAAGTCACCGATCTGAATTATTTGAGAAACTCTTGAGGTTCTTGTTTCTTGCTTAGGTGGTGGTGTTCCCAGTTATTAATATATCATTTTGCAATACAGTGACATAACTGCAGTGATGTCATATGGGTTTTAGTGTCTTTGAACTGCTCTTGTCATTCCTTCAGTATTGTTAAATTATGCAATAAAATTTGCAATGTTTTAGCGCACTATTACATATGCTGTGTTGTTAGAGGTCTGTGAGCTTTAAATAATTACTTTTTATTTATGAAAAAAAGGTGATTCTAATTCATTGCTGTCTTTCTACAGTCTTAGTTTTGGTCCTTTGTTCCTTCCAGTTACCTTGGAATTTGCTTGAAGAGGCAGATGTCTGTCTGTGTGGGCGAGGCTTCTAAGTTCCTTCTAAACTTCATGATGTTTCTGAGGAGACTCCAGGAGTACTTACCACTTGGTATCTTTAAGCAGGACTCCCGTGTCTTTGTTATGCACTTTTTTATGCTGAAGAGATGAATTAGGACTGTATAGTGAGGGGAGGCTACTATGTGCAGTTGTTAGTACCTTGACTCTTGAGTCTTTCTCTGGACATACTCAAAACCTGCCTGGACGTGATCCTGTGCAACATACTCTAGGCAACCCTGCTTTAGCATAGTGGCTAAAGTGGACCTTTCCAGAGGTCCCTTCCAACCCCTACCATTCTGACATGCAGAAATGGAAATTTGTATTGTACAGAGGAGCTAGAAAAATTAAATCACCTTGAGACAAATGCAGTTGAAACTAAGGCTGAAGCTGAGGAGGTTAAAACTAAGCAGATGTGTTCTATCCCTCACTGAAAATACCTAAGGTTAAGTAACTTGTTTGCTGTTGTGATGTGGTAAGCATTATGGATACATTTGTTTCAGTGTGTTTTAAAGCCAGTGTTCTACTTCTAGTCTGAAGAAATGTTGAAGACTTGGAAGTCGAGTGTGAATGTCAGTTGGGTGTTAAATATGCCCAGTACTAAAATCTTAAACACTGACGGTTTGGGGGTAGACTAAAGAAATAAAAATCAAGTTTATTTTTAGTATTTCTTAACCTCCGTTGTGCCTTGTGGGTGAATCAAGGTCCTGCATTCACACTCTGGAACTGCAAGGTAAACTGGTTTGAAATGCAATTAGCCTCATTCTAAGCACCATTATTACAGAAACCAATGAGTAGACTAATTCTATAGCTAATGCAAACTTAATGTTGCATAAATTATAGATATTCATATCTCTTTTTTGTGTAAGTGATGCATAGTTTGCTGCCTGTGGGTGGGGAAATGGACAAAATTAAGATTTCCTGGCACTGTTCAGGTCTTTTTTTAGTTCTTTTAGACTTTAACTGTTGTAGTTTGGCACAAGTTTTGTTTTATTATTTGAATGTAATTTTTGTTATTTTTTAATGTAAAGGCCTTCTATACATAAGATAGTCACTACAATGTGTGTGTATGATGTACATGAACTAACAGCTGATTCAGGGTGAAATAACAGCTGTTCTTGTATTTAGTTGCTGTATTAATTTTTTGAGAGTTTCACCTAGCTGCCAAGTCAGAACTGACCCTTCTAAAGCTGTTGTGATGTGTCAGGTTAATCTTAGAGATTTCTGAGTAGGTTACACGAAGCACTCCTGTGTCAAGACAGCATTGCGAAGGAGCACCGAGTGTGTATTTAAGATCATTTAGTGCTTTTTAACTAATCGCAGTCTCTTAATGTGAATCTGATAATTGTTTAAGATGTTTTGTCTTCATTTTTGAATCTTAGATTTAACCTCTGTTTTGCAAGCAACATGGGAGTCTTCCACCCTCCCCACAAAAATAGTTTAATATTTCTCTGAGGCAGCAGTTGCTTCAGCTTGTGGAGTGTCTTGTTCCTATGTGTTCTGCCTACCTGTGAAGGGATATTCTCTAATACCTTATAGTCCAGTACCTTTTGGAAAATGATTGGTTTGCAAGAAGCGGGGCATTTAGTTCATTCCAGTCCTTCCTTTCTCAAAATACACCAAGAAGAGCGGGATCATGCCCAGCTCCCAGTCTGCCTTCTGCTTTTCGTAACTATGTAAATCACTGGGGTGGGGGGCGTGGGAGCGGAGAAATACCAGCTTATTTACAGTAGCTGGAGGAAGCAAGCTTGAGAGAAATACCTCTGTGTGGCTACTTCCAGCTTTCGCTGTATAGTATGCTTTATAATTTTGAAAGGCTTAAGTTGATTTGTCTGATGAGAGCATTCGTGTTTTAAAGGACACTTACTGCAACTATCTACTTACAGTTGCAAAAAAAAAGCAAGGTGAGGTTGAACGTGGAAAAATACGTGAAAGGGAGATGATACTCTGCAGCAAGGGGCTTAATATCTGTAGTGTGCTCATGTGGATCTGGCTACTCCAAATTGTATCAACTTAAGCATATATGCAACAAGTGTCTGTAAATAGTCAAAATTTGTAAATATGTTTTCCTGTACTTGCAGAAGTGAGGTTTTTGGCTTTTTAGTAATTTCAGAAAATCCATTCTCTTGCCCTGCCTTTTAGCAACTATTGGAAAAGACAGGGTTTATCTAAAATGAAGTGCTCCAGTTCCCTCTGTTTGGGAGGGGAGAGAAGGTAGGAAGGGACGGTTTAAAAAGCAAACAAATCCCACAACTTCAGTGATAAACTGCAACTTTCTCTTAGCTGTTATAGTTGGTTTCCTGATGCACTAAGTAATTCTTGGCCATATGAATGGTCTGTAAGGGTTGGAGTTTTTCCTCTGCTGAGATCTGTAGGTCTGTGTAGTCATTTGACTTATGAGAACACCAGCATATATAGTTGCATTGAAATAAACACTATTATGCATGTTAGGCTTCTGCTTGAGTTGAAATAACTACTACCACAAAAGACTTACTGAAAATATTTTTCCTTGCTGTGATGTCTATGGAACATGCAGTCAAAACTATTTGCTTTATAAGGCATCTTAAATAAGACTTTTATTTATAAAGAACTTTTACAAGGACCACCGTGGAAAGTGAAACATGGAGCTGTATTCTTCTACTCATTATAGCTGTAAAGCTTTTCTGCATTGTATAAATTGTCCCAGCTGGTATATAGCAGTACCATCTATATCCATGATATTCACTGCCTGTTGCTCACATCCACTTACTTGGTGCATGTATTTGACGAAAACAAAAACATTAAGTAACTTGAATATAATCAAATTTATTCATAAAATGGCTTTGTATTGTTTACCTGAATTACTGAGTTATGCAATATATCCACAGATAAATTTGAAGCAATTAGTCTATTTTGTGTGGTGTTACCAAAGTCCTGTGGTGCATGGGAGCATCAATTGTGAAATTGTGTAGATGGGACAATATGTATGAAAGGATCAGGTATTAAGATGGGCAGCTTAATTCCTTTAGGAAACTCTTCAGCTCACAATTTATATAAATCTGCCCTGCAGACTTAAATATGGCAAATATCTGCTGAAAACTGTCTGAAGCCTGCTCCCTCATGGAATTCTCATCTATTTAAAACAAGACCCTGGATCACTTGACTTTTTTTAGACCAGTTGTCTGCCCTTGTACAATGTTGAGGCTGAGTTTTCTCCACTTGAGGCTTGGCTAAGGAATGCATGGTGGCAAAACAAGGAGTGATGCTGCCCTTCTAGGGTCTGTGGCAGCCTGGTCAATAGAAGGAATGCCAAAAGAAGGTAGACTTATGCTGGAGGGAAAATGAGATTCGCATACTGGCAGAGAGATAATCTGGGTATCAGGAGCTGCTGAGTGCTGGGCAGAAGTGGTTTGACAGCTATACTTAATTATCAGCCAGTAATTAATGTAAACAGTTCACCTCAGCTTGAGTTGTGCACTGACTGCTTCTAATGCAAGCTATTAGTTTAGCACTAGCTCTGTTATCCTGTGTTGCAGCCTCTGGGACTTCTTTCTTTTTCTGTGCTGTGGAATTTAGTTTGTGGTTTTTTTTATACATTAGTGCTCAGACATACCAGTTGCCAAAAAGGAGGATAGAGGTATTTTTCATGCCTTCATTTCAGAAGGTTGAAAAGAATGGTTCTTTTCATCTGCTTTTGACTGGTATAATCAGAAATATTTAAGTCTATTTTAAACCTCTTCTGATTGTGAAGGAACTTGTCCAAAATGCAGAAAGCAAGAGCTTGGCTGCTCTCCACCACCCCCCGCTTTCCATACATGAAACTTTGTATACAAGGATAGTTCCTCAAAACATTTATTGCTCTGATTCTGCTGGGGAGTCTAGCTTCGGCTCCTTCCAAAGCTGCATCTTTAACAAAGGTAAAAATAGGTAGCTTGATCACTTACCTACGGAGTAACCTATGAGATTAAGAGGAGCAGGTCAGATTTTCAGTTGGTGCAACACTATTAGTGTTTACAGACTGCTGACTTACCCATATTATCTTCCAGAGGAATCCTTTCTGTTCTCCTACAAAGGGTTTTCATCTTCTTCTCCTTCTTAAACTCCTGTATGCTCCAGATATTGGAGTCATCACATACTTGAAATGAAAATCCATGCTAGTGCTCTTGTATTTTATCCCACAACTATAAACTCATCAGTATTTGAAAGCAGACGTGTATTTAGCCTATCTGCAAAAAAGTTAAAATAAATGTGATAGCGTGGAGATAATGCTAATACTTGAAATTAATCATATCTTTGAGCACAAATGCACTCTTTTTTCCTGTCATCTCTCCTTTGAAAATGTGTTTCCCAGATCAATATTGTTGCTGTGTAAACCTTTTTCAAGCCTTTTAAACCTAACCTTGATTTAGCATGTGTGGCATGTATGATCGATGTCAAGGCAATGTCTCTCTGTTCAGAGTGGTTCACAGGTAACAAACTACTGCAATGCATTTGTTTCCTGTAATAGTCAGAGTTTGTAAACAAAATTAACTGTTCTTCTTTGTGGATGATTTTATGTAGTTTGTCAATAATCCACATGGACCACGTCTACAAGGCTATGTCAAGTGGTTTGAATTTATTGACTTCCATTTAACTACTCTGCAGTCTGGATGATAACATTGTGGGATTTTAGGGGGGTTTGAGCTGGTTGCTCTTACGTTCCCATATAAATTACTCATGTGGAAACTGAATTTGTTCCAGTGCTAATATATTGCAGTGAGAGAGGGGGGTGGTGAACAAATAAAGTTCAGCTACCACTTAATGTATATTAAAAAACAAACCAAAACAAAAATAATCTGTCAGAAACTTAAGAGAGCCATAAATTTTAAAATCCACACTTCTGTCTTTGGAATTTTTTTGTCACCTCCTATTTTTTTGAGAAGGGGCGAGGATTGAGGCCTGACTCTTAAGTCAGTGGAAGTATCTGCTTGTGTAACACAAACACTGTGGTGTGGACCAGCTGTGCTTATTACAGGCTTCTTGTCACACAGCATAGCTTAAAGAAATGGTAGGTGAAAGTAGACTAGTTTTGTATTCTTTAATACAAATAGCAGAGTTCTTTAAAGGAAGATTTAAGCCTTTCTAGTCTTTTGTACATAATCAAATACATGTGTCAAAGTCTCTCTCATTCAAAGAGATGCTATAAAACAAGATGGGGTGTGGGGGGAAGCTTCTTTAAGAAGAAAGTAACCAGGCAGCTTTTAAGACCTAAATCTCTCAAGGTGACATGGAGTGTAGTGAAGGAGACAGGTATAGGACTTGGAGATTCTATCTGAAGCAGAGCACCAGTGTGTGCCATCTGGCAAGAGAATTACAAAAGGGCAGAAGAAAGCTGTCCTCAAACGAAGTGGAAGAAGTGTTCAAATGAGTTAAGTAAAAACAATAAGCCTAGTAGTCTAAAGGTAGAAACACACTGAAAATTTTGTGGTTAATGAAAGGCATTAAAACTGACAATAGTACTTTCTTCCTGTAATCAGGAGGTTTCCAGGCTGTCTGTAGGAATTTCTGATGATGAGGATATAAACAGAGCATATGTAGTAGATAGCGCCTTTGCAGATAAATTTTCTTTGTTTGGTGGCAAGGAAACGAGATTTCTAGTTTCTGAGCTCTTCTGTGCAAAGGACTCCTCAACTGGTGGGTCTGACACGGTAGA
>JAVSBS010005501.1:17214-45823 GCA_033124195.1 Coracias cyanogaster | reverse complement strand
CGGCTCAGCTCTCGCGATAGGCTGCCCGGCGCGCGGCTCCCGCGGTGCCGCCGCAGCTCTCGCGAGAGGCGGGCGCGGGGAGGCGGCGTGGCGGAGCTGTACCGGGGCGAGAGGGGCCGCGGCGGCTGCAGCAGCGGGATGCCGAGCGCCGCCGGCCGCGGCCAGGGCCGGGACTGGCGCCCGGACAGCGAGGAGTCGGCGGCGGCTGATGTGGGTCTTCGCAGGGAGGGGGCGGGCGCGGCGTCGAGGCTGCCCCTCCCGAGAGGGGGAAGGGGCAGGGTCCGGCCCGGCGCGGACTGGGAGCCGGTCGAGGGGGCAGGCGGCAGCGTCCCCCGAGGGGTGGGGAGAGCGGGCCTGGGGGGGTGGGAGTTGGCCGGGCCCGAGGAGAGAGCTGCCTTTTCTTTCTCCCCCGCCTGCCCACCTCCCACTTGGCCGGGCCCAAACAGTTCGTGAGGCACAGAGGAGTTCTGCCCCTCCCCGGTCACACAGCATCTCCTGAGCCTCGCTGGTGTCCGCGGGTGTGGGTGCCGGAGGCCCTGACTGAGCGATGAGGAACGGC
Source organism: Coracias cyanogaster (assembly GCA_033124195.1). NCBI lineage: Eukaryota > Metazoa > Chordata > Aves > Coraciiformes > Coraciidae > Coracias > Coracias cyanogaster. The sequence goes on along the minus strand of JAVSBS010005501.1, from coordinate 45,264 downwards.
AGAGCCCTGTCCCTGAGCTCTTTCCCTATTGCAGGCCCCTGCAGAAACAGCCGAGGTGGTGCTCCGTAGCAGGCCACTTCAGGGGCGGGCACTGGTGGCTCCTGCTGGCCTGGCCGGTGTTTCTGTCTCATACTTGATCAGAGATCAGTGCTGAAAAATGGTAGGCCAGTATTCCCCCAAGAATTAAAACAAGAAAGTATTAATAATGAGCATCAGTTCATTTTGTTATAAAATCAATTTTGCTTGCTGTTAAAGGGCCAAAAATGCATTAGCACTAAGGAATTCTCAGTATAGGTGGCTTTTGTAAAATTAGACAAAAATTGGAGTCATCAAAAGAAGAGAAATGAAGACCCCAAAACTAAAGTATTTAGCTTAAGTTCATAGGAACTTAACTAAATAGAATAAATTAACCAAGGCTCTTTTGTTTGTGATGGGCTTGGCTGGGCCGCTAGCATTGTGATGTTTTTGATGAAAAGACCCCATCCCCCTGTATTTTACCTAATAGAGTTTGTTAGTAGTCAGTCAAGCTTGCTTTGGCTGACCTAGTGACATGCGATCTGCTGGATTTTTGAGTGTGCCTGAATATGGGAAGGAATTACTTAGCAATGGATCTAGTCCTGTAGGACTCAAATTTCTTTTCATGAGTAGGCTCTTTATTGAGATACACTGACTTCAGTGTAGCAAATGATGAGCCTTATGCATGTTTACTGTTGGAATATTTTTTTGTCTTGCAGGGTACAGTTATATTCTCTCACTTGTGTATCTCTAGGAGTCTAAAACAGAGTTTCTTGACTTTAATATACCAGATTGTTTAGTATCACTTCAGATAACTCTCTAATGATTTTGTTCGTCTTTTCTTGTATGCTTCTTTGATAAATGTTTTTCACCTCCGTTTTAGGATTATGCTAAGGAAAGATATGGAGTGTCATCAATGATACAATCTCAAGAGAAACCAGGTCAGTTAAAAAATGAAAAAAGTTCTTTAAAAGAGGGGCAAAAAAAAAAAAAAAAAAGAAAAAGGATAAACAGAAGTTATACACTTTATACCTTCAGTACTTGTTTGAGAAATCATTTACCAAACTTTTTCGTTCAAATTTTGATGCTATTCCTTCCTGTTATTTGACATTTGGCACTTGTGAGGCTGCATTTGGAGTGCTGTGTCCAGTTTTGGGCTCTCCAGTACAAGGAAGACATTAATATTTTGGAGCCAGTCCAATGAAGAACTACCAGATTGCTCAGGGGACTGGAGCACAGGATCTCTGAGGAGAGGCAGAAGGAGCTGGGCGTGTTCAGCCTGGAGAACCGGAAGCTGTAGGGTGATTATTACTGTTCAAAGCTACTTAATGGGAGGGTGTGGAGAAGATAAAGCCAGACTCTTGAAGGTGTGTGCTAACTGGACAGGAGGTCATGGGCACAAGTCAGAACACAGGAAATTCTGCTTTCTGAAAGAAAAAAAAATTAGTGTGGTTGGATATTGGAGCTGGGTCCTGAGAGGCTGTGAAATCCCAGTCTTTGCCCTTGCCTGGTGCACACCCTACACAGCTTGTCAGTTATTGTCTCTGTCCGTCACTGCAGGCCTGACTTTTTTGGATTAAGTTATTATTTGTAATGTACTGAGTCCTGAGATGTCAGGTTTTTTCCCTCTGATTGGAGTAAGTTCTGCTGTGGCTTGCTGCAACCGCCCTTTCTGAGTAGGATATCTGTCTGCTTATGCAGCCTTTGTTACTCCTGCATATGAGCACCAAATCCATGAATATTATATTAATATTTATGGGTTTTGTCATTATTCACACCAATGTGAATTCAGGAAATCATCATTTCCTACTGATGGAGAATTGGAATTCAGAAAGATTTGTCAGCTAGAGAACACTCTTCTAGGCCAGCATCCCGAGAAATATTAATTTTCATATTTTTCAGTGCATGAAGCAGGAACAGGGGAAAGTAATAGACTGGCTTCTTGTGATTTCTTTGTAGTGAAATGTTAAAAAGGAACATCATCTGTGATTAGGTGATTTTTTTTTTTTTTTTTTTTTCTCCTCTGAATGGCTGTTTTGGTTGACCTCTCTTGGGAAGGGAAATGCAGAATGTAGGGAAGAGGAGGAGCCACAAAAGCAATCATAGGTGGAAACCAACTGAAGGGGAACATTATGTCGTGAATGTGGCAGGACAAGAAAATCACTAGAGACTGTATTAACAGTCGTTATTCAATAAAATACATACTAACTGTCAAAGAAAGGGAACTGAAGTTGAAATCACATGGTGAGGCAGCCCAGCTGCTGACAGCTGGTCTCCCTGATGTTGGGTCTTCTGCTGATCTATTTCAACACAGTAATAACAACTCTAGCCAGCTTAGCAACTTGAAAGGAGTTGGCTCGGGGTCTGATGACTGCTGGAAGGGGCAGGAGCACAGCCATGCGTAGTTATGTATAATCACACACAAACTGGTGTGCAGTTGCAGCCTAAAAGGTGTGACATTAACAAAAAGGTCACTTCTCCAAGTTAGCATCTAACTGGTAACCTGCACTGCTGACTGTAGGCTGAAAGATTGTCCTGTTGGATCTCCTTTCCCTGTACTCTTTGATGGCATTTGGCTCACTAGGATTTCTGCAAACAATTTCCTCTGCCAGTTTCACACCAGTTTCTGCAGATTGAGACGGTGGATCGAATCCTACTCTTGTGAAGAAAGTCTGCCCTACCAATAGCCTCATATTCAGATGAGACTCTCAAAATATTGTGGGGGGGAAAAAGAGATGTTGAGAAGGAAAATTGCAAAGGCTACAGAAAATGATAGGAAAAAGCTGAGTGTGGTATTTAGATCAATTGTTTCCTTGATCCTCATTTTAAAAAAAAGTCTCAGCCAGTGTATGGACAAGATTGAGTTGGTTTTCCATCGGGCTTAAAATACAACCTACAACACTCGTGCTGTTCCATGTTTTAGAAACTGGTTATCCAGAGCACCAAAATTATGTGATAACGAAACCCAAAATGCCTATAATAAAGAAGTTCAAGATCAGCTTAGTCCCTTCTTTGAGACTAATGCCCTTTTATTTAAAGATTGAGTAGTTCCTGCCAGAGAGAGCTCTTATCAGAGGACTCATGGGACAGTGAAGTCATTGCTTGGTATCAGTATTGTATATATACTTTTCCCTAAAGTATTCTGCTTGCACTGAGCATCTTGGAGGAACTACTGCTTGGGGCAGGGGCTGGCAGGGAAGCACAAATGCGGGTGTTCCCATCTGTCCGCACTGTATTAATTTTGTTTCTGAAGTCTGGGTACCTGCCATTTCTAAGTCAGAATAATGAATTGTGGTATGTCATGTGCAGACCCACATACCATCTGGTAGCTGGAGCCAGCAGACAGGCTGGCCAGCACAGAGGTGGGTAGGAGCTCAGTTGGATGCCTTCAGCACTATTGCTTTTAAGCTTGCTCTAGTAGTTGCACTGTCCTGAAGACACTGGCTAGCCAATGGAAGTTATAAAGCTTAGAGTGATCAGAGCAAATTAATCTCCCTTTCCAAGGGTCAGGCTTATTGGCGTTCAGCCATACTCATAGATTCATGTTTCTTTGAGGGCAAAATAAAACTCTTTTCAGATGTTCTCAGAGTTGTTGCATAGATGCTCCACCCTGCTCTACTGATCTCATATGCATCTGTGCCTTCATTCTTGGCCCACTTCAGTCTTTGTTCTGCTAATGCTGGCTGCCCTGGCTATCTGATGTGCTCACATCTTGTTAGATCATGTCTTTAAGTCTTTCCTGCCTGCCTGAGGCTATGATTGCTAGTAAAACTGCATTTGCCTTTCCCTTTTTCTCCCTTCACCCTCATTACTTTCATCTCTTCTCTGTGGAAGCTGCTTTCATCTTACACCGCTTTTGGTTTTCAGGGTTTTTTAATTAAACTTCTCTTTTTCAAATTTGTTCAACATTGTAAAGATGCTGGCACTTCGCAGAGATGGAAATATTGATCATACTGTTCAAAACTCTGTGATACAAGATAAACAAACTTAGTAAACAGGCTGACATGACAGGCAGGGAATGGGGGTCTAAGAGTGGACAAGTGATTTTTGTCTTGTATAACCCACATTTATCCTCTCCTCCCAAGTTTAGAAGAGGTTAGAGTTCTGAGAGAAAGATAAGGATATTTGGTATGTTGAAGAGATTGTGCTCTGAATGAAGGAAACAGAAAAGACAGTTTCTCCTTGAACATGATACAGAATGACAATGAAGGTGGGATAGTATGAATATTGAATTGGGACTGGAAGTGTAATTTCAGACTTATGGAGTGTTTTGCTTGAACTTCATTTAAAATCTTTGTTCCCCTGTCTTCACTGCAACTGTAGCACGATTTAAAACATTTTTAATTTTTGCATTATTTAATTATCTGTAAGTACGTATGTGTCAGGAAGACAGACAATGTAAGTATAACTTGCATTTGTCAAAGTAGTCTGAAGAGTATGGTGGGGGGACCTTAAAGGTGAGAGCAAGAGGCTTCGTTTTATCATGGAAGAGATAGAAGTGAACTGGAAGGAATTCCAGGTGAAATTATATGTGAGGGTACAGTAGGAAGATTTGAGCTACAATATGGGTTGAACCCATGTTGATATGGGTTAGCTTATGCTAACAAGTGTAGACATTATCATGAACTACTGGCGTTTTAGAAATGTGAGGAAGAGAAGACTGGATTTGGGAAGTACTGAAGGAGGGAAACAAAGGGACACAACAGTGGCTATATGTAGTTCTTCTCAGTGGAGCACATCAACGGAACCAGAGGCAAGGGGCACAAACAGAAACACAGGAGTGTTCAGTAACACTCTGGACGTCAGGAAACATTTTTTTACTGTGAGAGTGACCAAGCAGTGGCACAGGTTGCCCAGGGAAGCTGTGGAGTCTTCCTCCCTCTGTGGAGATACTAAAAAATCTTGGACAGCTGGCTCTAGGTGGCCCTGCTTGATCAGAGGGGTTGGACCAGAGGACCTCCAGAGATCCCTTCCAACCTCAGCCGTCTGTGATTCTGCTATCTGCTGTTGGAAAAAATGACTCTATGATGTCTCTTTTTGGATATTGTTTTACTGCCCTTTTTATGAAAGGTGAAGTAGTTTTTAATAATTTATACTATATTAATTTTTTTCTGCTAAACATGTCCTGTTTAGTTTTGATGAAACATCAATCATTGTGTATCAAAAGACTTTAAAAGTATTTATCTAATACAGATGGTTCCTGAAACACTAAGGATCCATAAAAGGGTAACACCTCATTCTGCCTTTATGCCTGTGCCTGGAAAATGTTTATGTTTCTGACAATACAGTTTTAAGTTGACAGAGGTAATTTTAACTGTCTGATATCAAACTTAAAAATACTAAAGCTCATGGGTTGTGCAGGTTGCACGTTCCCTGTAGTACTACATTGATAAAGTGTGAACATCAGAAGTTGCTGGCAAGTCATAACATCTTTTAATCCCTTTTCTCCCTTCCCCAGTGCACATGTGCACACACACATTATTAATATATTTGACTCGATTTCCTGACACATTCTCTGTACACTTTCATTCTGTCCTGGTTTTGATGGGTGTCTGTGAAGAAAAAACTAATTGCCCTGACCATAAGCTAATAAACATATTCAGCCCCCTAAAATTCCCAGTGCAGAGTAATAAGCTTGCAGGGCATGCTGTGACTGGTATTCAGAGGCAGAGGGAAGGAGTCCAGGACAGCAGATGGTAACCTGGGGTAGGCAAACTTTGGAAAAGTTCTGGCGGGAAAACTCTGGAGTGGAGGTGTCTTAGTAAATTTAACGTTATTTTGAAACAAAGAAGTCTGTGATGAAAGGCAGAGACAGTGAATTTGGGTGTGTTACATATCATAGAATAGGATCATAGAGTATCTTGAGCTGGAAGAGACCCATGAGGATCAATATCTTCCCTGAAGATTTATTTTTGTCTAATAAGGGTTTTTAACCACGTACAAACTGTAAAAGAGTAAGTGTAGCTGTTAGAACTGTTGAGGTTCTATGCAAAGTTGTGTATGATTTGTAGATACTATAAGAAATAAGTGTTTGAGACCATGCTAAAATACATTTGGCCAAAAATCTATGGACAATTAAACAAGTACATTTCAGAGACTAGTGGCATGCAGGCAGCATATTGGAAGTTTCTAATGGTTGTATACAATTTTTAAAGTCCTGATTTACTTAAATATTTTCCCTGATAATTTTTATTTTTTCCTTTATTCAAAATCTGTCCTTTCCAAACCATGTATTCCTATTGTTATTTAGCTTTCTTGGGTACATATAGTTTGAAGGGTTATTTCTGACGAATCCTGGCTCCTGATAGTAGTGCTTGATCAAAGAGATTCTCTCTTAAAATAAATTTTACTGGTTTTACACAGTAATACTCTTGTTGCTCCAAAATGATAATGTTTTAATCAAATTAAATCTGCTTTTAATTTCTAATGCACATTTAATTGTGGTTTCTTTCTCTATTTTAAATAATAATTATTTTACAGTGATACTCACCCTCCTCACATAGAGAGAATAGCCATGTCACCTCTGGGCTTTTGTTTTGGTGTGTTCAATATATCAACTTCCGTGTCACACTTGGGAGCAGGGCAGGCATTCCTTAGCTAGCAGAAATTCAGACTAATAAGTGGAGTTAGTACAGCGCAGCACAGTAAAGTCTTATCAAAAATAGTGCAGTCATGCTGGATTCTGCCATCCATGAACTACTGTAAGTCTTGCTTTTGTTTTAGTGCAGTTTAACCCTGCGATATAAGTTGAACAATGAGCTTGAACCAATTTCAAACTACTTGATCAAGTACAATTCACTGAGAAAGGAAATGGGATCTTGTGTGTTTTCAGTACATCTATTATGCTGTAGGTACAAAAAATAATGTTTTGGATTTATTGTAAACTTTAGCAATGATAGTGTATTTGGAGTTAAAAGTGAAAAATGTTTTGCTTCAAAAAGACCCAAACCATTTTAAAATGTGGTGTTGGTTTTTTTTTTTTTCCCCCTGTAATGCAGATAGAATTTTGATTCGAATAAAAGACTTGACAGTGGAAAAGGCTGATGAAGTGGTTTGGGTTCGTGGCAGAATTCATACAAGCAGAGCTAAAGGTGAGATGTCTCCAGGGATTTTATTTTTATTTCCTCATATTGTTAATATAACCCAAATTCTTTATTTAGGCTTCGTGACTTGCATACAAGGAAACTTTGCCACCAGGTTACTTGGTGTTCTCTTTGATGATTTTCTCCTTTCTCTGCCACTTTTCCCAAGAGGGGAAAAGGAAATCTTGTTTTCAGCTGAGTGGAAATTGAGTATTACTACTACATTGTAGTAAAAGTAAGTTTTGGTTTTATCATATTCTTAAGTAATGTGTGGACAAGTGTAAATATAGGAATTTTAAAGTATTAGTCATTTTTCTGTGGGTGTTAAGAGTTGTGATGTAAAAGTTAGAAGCTTCTACTGTAAAACATATGCATGTTATATGTTTTACATATATTTATATATTTCATGTTATATGAATTTTCAGACAGGCCATATTTATTCTGCTGAATGTGAATATTTTCATTATACCTTTTCTTTGATAGGAAGCAAAAATATGTGTTAAAATTTGAGAGTTTTTACTTTTGGTTACCAGTATCTGATTATATCAGTTTGAGCTTTAAACAAGAAACATCATCGTTCTTTAACAAGACAAAGGGAAAATCCTTTTCTAGGTTCTCAAGTAGCGTGGGCTGTCACCCTTGGCTGTCTGACAGCCATATTTCTTCCTTGGACTCAGAAGTTCTCTCTGGAGATCAGTTTGCCATATGCAAACTTAAATAGGCTTTGGCCTTTTCAGTTGACATCAGATGCTGACAACTGTTGTACTGCTTTCAGTTTGTTTGGCAGCTCTGCAGTGAGATACAAATACCTTGTCTGCCCAAGAGCTGAAAGAAAAGAACATAAAGAAATTATCTTTGTGAATTAATCTTAACAGTAGCCTTAGAATTGGGAATAATGCAAATGAGGGGTGAGAATCCAGTACAGAATATTGTCAAAGATACCAGATTCATGTCTCTTTCTGAGGCTTCGGTTTCTTAAAAAGATGTGCCTCTTAACGAGTGTCTGTACTGCAGTCAGTAATAAGGAACTGCATGTAAATATGTACGTATAATGCACTTCAAAATTTGTATTAGAATCTTTAAATTTAGGGAGTCCTCTGATTTCATCAATAGTTCTATACTGTGGTTGTGCATGGAAGCCTCTCCTTCCTGTGTATAGAAATTGTCAACCCCCAAAGTGATGAAAGCATTGGTCATTATATCTTGAAGTTGTTCAGACAGGAGACGCTCGAAGTGTTAACTGTCAGTATACAAATAAGAGTATCCTTATGGCTTTTTTGTTTGCAATTGTAGGAAGAGTTCAGACTATTAACATAATTTGCCAGCTGTTAGAACAAGGCTCAGTGGTTGTTTATTACTGTTCCTATATTGCATTGACATACAGTATCTTGCATTTATTTGCTTTTTACTTATAATTATTTATTTACTTCAGTCAGAGTAACATCTATGTAACATGGCAATATTAACTTAGAAGAAGCTGTCACTGTTCACCTTTGACTTCAGGAAAGAATATTTTTTTTCATGAGAGTGCTTATTTTCCAAACTCTTTTAACACAACTTGAAGAATGAAGGCGAAAGGAGTTGCTTATGGGCATTAAGTTTTCTCAATTTAGTCCCTCTTGGTCTGACAGCACAGAATGATTCTGACATCCAGGGAATGCTGCTAGGGAATGCCACATACTTGTTTACTTAAGCTTTGAGGGAAAGAATCTTACAAGAAAAGCAAATGTTTTAAGAGTAAAAAGTAATATTAGCCTTTCCCACACACATCATGATGCTATTGTGGAAAGGAAAGTCTTGCAGGAAACAGGAAAATCTTACTCAAAAATAGCTTTAGTTTTTCTCAGAAGCTCAAATTTGATTCCTAAATAATGAATGTATCCTTTATTTAACCCTGTCTAGTTCTGACCAATAAACCAACAAAACACGAATGTGAGCAACTGCAGAATCCAGCTGTCTTGTACGGCAAGGCACTCGTGAAGTCTGATGGAAATTAACTGAAGGATGTGTAAAGAATGGGGTGTTGGGAATTTCTGTAGGTTGTACTAAAATTAAAGTGCCTGGGGCCCTGGGGTTTTTACCATAGATTGAATACATGTTATTTCTGGCCTTATTTTAAATCCAGCCTAAGCTACTGATCAAGTTTATAATTGAAAAGCAATTGAGAAATCAGTCTGGGTGCTGCCAGGAAGCTGGGACTTGAATGGTATGATAGACTTGAAGTTGTTTTTCTTTTATTAATGCAAGCCATCAAAATAGTATATCTGAAAATAAGAGTATCACCAAGAGCAATTTAAATACTGGATCAAATTTTATAATAAATCATATAATGTTTTCTTTTTGCTGGCAGATGTATGTAACTAGTGATGTATCTATTTATATGACCAAACTTTGAAAACTCTTTTTACAATTGCCTTACTTACATCCTTTTCTCTCATGATGTTTTATGTCATTGGATACTTATATCCATGAAAGGAAATGGATCCCTGTCAGGTCCTATGTGCTTACTTTTGACGGGATTCTCTGTATGGTGTCTTGTCTTATTTATTCAGTGACTAAAAAGTTCCTTGCATTAGACTGAGTCAGACCTTTTTAACCAAATATCTTTTGAAATTTTTCATCTTTTTAGACATTTTTGTGGGACACTGGTTTCTTTTGTAGAAACTTAGTTTACTGTTGGATGTGCATAAAGGTGGTCTTAGACTTTTCACTTAAATACCATGTAAATATTTTGAAACACATGGGAAACATCCTGTAATCCTAATTTTTTTCTCACTCTGATGCTTCCTTTTTTCCATCTTTTGATCTGGAAAGATATCTAATAATGAGCGAGATTTGATTATGGCCTGTCTTTTTGATACTTTATTTTGCACGCCTTTGGCTCTTCTGGAAAAGTTCTATTTCCTCCTACAATCTTTGTAACTATGATATTTTAGCTACTCCTATCAATGAGGTTTTTTTGATCACTTATCTTCTGTGTGATTAGAAATGATTATATTCTACAAAACATCCTCTTTCCTCATCAAAACAACTACTGTTACTCATGACAAAGATTTGAGTCCTTTTATAATGCAGATATTGATCAGACTTGTACTGTTAGGGATGAAGTACAACTGCCAAACTTTTGCTTCTGATGAGTATGATAGCAGATCCCCCATTTATTTCACTATCTTCTCCTTAAATATTTACTAGTTGAGTGACATTGTAGCTGTCTTGAGCTGTGTATTTTTTGTTTGAGCACCTAATACATTGTCACTGAAAGTTCAATCATATTTTGCTAAATTATTTGTGACTGAATAATGGAGACAAGTACTATTTTCTAGGAACTACTGTATCAAACCACATTGTGGGTAAGAAATCTTGAGATGTCAAAGATGTGAGCTATGCTTAGCTTATGCAAAGAAACTTAGTGTATTATCTCCTACAGAAAAATTGTACTTTGCTTGTTGATTGCTGGATCTGAAACACAGAGATGTATACCACTGAAGGTTCTATTTAATTTCTGAAGCCTGTACTTTTCTAATTTAAATCTGTGGCTTAATGTTTTCCTGTGAGAAATATGCACATCCATACCATTTTGGCTTCTTTGCCTACATACTGTAGCCTCCGGAATGCAGTAGTAGTTGTACTCTGGTCTCTGAAAAGATGGAATTAGTTTTGTTGCATTTCTGAAACCACAATCATAGGACAAGGTTAGTTATTTCCAATAATTTTAATGTTAATTTTTAATAATATTTTGTACTAGTTTTATGTTTGCTTTTATTTCCATCAGACTGTGTGTCACATGTTCTGCATTTAACTTCTGATACTGTTTAAATTATCTCCGGCTATATGTCAGGAATAATAACCTACATAACTACAAATGAAAACTGCAACTGGCTTTTTAGTGTCAGTGTTCAAGTTAGATATATGTTGATTTTAATGTTTTATAGTCTCAGTCAACAATAAGTGGGAAATCTGCAACAAAGCTTTTGGCTCCTTTATATTCTCACCATCATAATTCACACTTTAGATTTTTATGAGTCCAAACTTGGAATTAAAATGATACTGATGCATTTTATCAGATATTAACATAACAATTTGTTGTTAATTTCTCTCTCTGAGGAAGAAGCATTTAAAATCAGCATATTTCCTTAAATCGAAGTTGAGGAGTATATGATTATTAGAGAAGTGAGGAGAAATATGAAATCATTTTTAACTGTCAACAGATTAGAAGGAGCTTTGTTTCCTTGGAAATACCCATTTTAAAAGTCAACAAAGTGCATTATGTTCTTTGTAAATTATTATTAATTCCTATTAACTTATTTTTCCCTAAGCCATTCATGAATAAATTGCTCTCACAGGAATTTTTACTTGGGCCTTTTTAGGTTCTTGTCATTTACCAGAATCAATACTCCTTTTGTTCGCCTTCATTCTGAATGTGTGGTGTATTATAGAATGAACATTTTTGGTTTAGTCCCTGTGGTGCAAAATCAAGCCTCTTTCTTTCAGAGCAGCTTTGTAAAGTGAACTCTACAGCTTTAATTTGAGAAGATGAGAAAGAGCTTTCCTGAAAATAACATAGACTTGAAGTAGTTGTGAGCAAAGCAACAAGGAAAAGTATGATTTACTTCTTGCTGTTGAAAAAGAATAATGTTTTAAAAGTTATTATTTCTAGGATTTGTTTTGTCTAGATATTACTTATGCCGAATGGCTTATTGTTATATGTAGAAAACGTCCATTCACATGTTTTATGGATGTAAGGCAGAATGATTTGATTTGATTTATCATAGTGTCTGGGGCACGTGTGTGTACCTGCAGAGCTGACTAGTTTGAGTAGCTACGCGGGCATGGGAGAGCGGTGAGGGAGACACACACGCATCCCCCCTTAAAAGCTCAGCTTGGTATTTTAGTAGTAAAGCATTTTTTCTCATTTACTAAGACCTCAAGTAACTTGTCCTTAATACACCTGCGTTGCTTTTTTTTTTTTATTCAGGGAAGCAGTGTTTCTTAGTCCTGCGTCAGCAGCAGTTTAATATCCAGGCTCTTGTGGCTGTGGGACAGCATGCGAGCAAGCAGATGGTAAAGTTTGCTGCCAAGTAAGTAAGCAATTATATCCTGTTGTCAGAGTAAACAATGGTGGGAACCAGGACTCCCAGGGGTTGGGACCATTTTCACACATTAACATCAATGCTTCGTTTGTTTTAAAATGTAGTTATTTAAATTGTCAGCTCACTATTGCGTTGAATACATTACACTGACAAAAGATAAAATAGAGAACAGGCTTGAAATTCATTCTGAACTGCTGAAGCAGCATTCTCTCGCCATAGACAACCTACATTTACTTTCAAGCTGGCTAACAAAAAGTCTGGCAGGCTGAGCTTAGCGGGACACTTAATTTTGTGTGTGGTGTTTGTGTGTGCACATGTTCAGTTTTTTTCTTCTATGAGAAGTGCAGTGTAGTAATATGTTTTATAGCTAGAACTGATGTGAAGCAGTTCCTTAATGCACGTGGCTTACTAAGTTGAAGAAACCAAGAGTAGCTTCTGTGTGCTGAATTAATCTTTCTTACACCTTATTTTTGGCACTAGAATGTTTGATGAGGGACTTAAGTTACTTCTTAAAATATTGGGGTGGTAATAGTTAGACTTCCCAATAAAACGAGTGTTGCAGCAATTTAAATTCAGTTAATTGCTTTGTTTTATTCTTAAAGATAAACAATTACTTTCCCCTGCTACTTGCCTCAAGATTGTACTTTCAGGTTGTCCAGCAATAAATATGCTTGCAAGACAACGATGTTTTTATAGTAGAGCTTTTAATCATGTATATCTACTTGTTCACAAACAGAAATGTGGGTCAGTTTGGTGCAATAATGTGTTTAACATGTGGCACTTGAGTTGCTTCTGTACAGTTCTTGGCACTGCTCTCATGCCTGGGAAGGGAGCCCCCACTAATTAGCTGCAAAAGTGCTACAGCCTTCAACCTTCAATATGTTAAGGAGAGGAGGGATTCATTATAGTATAGACTTCCAGAAGCCAAGTTAAGAAGGTTAGGATAATGCTTCTGCGATGAGGTTCAAGGCAACGGGAAAACAGAACCAGCAGTGTTTGTTGTTTGGCGGTGCTTAGTGTTGGCAGTGCCAGCGTGAAACATGCTGTTTACAGGTGTTTGTGAGCCAAAGCAAAGTGTTCTGTTTCTTTATGAAATAGTTTGTCCTCTTCAGTGCTTAGAATCTTTGATAAGAATTAAGTGTATAATGTACTTGTTCCTTAATTCATCTCCCTCTAACCTACCAACAGTCTGCCAACACTACTCTCTTGATGAACTTGTGCTACAGAACAGTGGAACAACTCTTGTAGTCGTGATGCTCGCTTTCCTGTTGTCCAGTACTCTCCAACATCTTTTTCAGTTTTCCTCATGGTTCTTTCCTCCACAACAGAATTTCTTAGATTTTGTGAGTGGTAGACCTCAGTGATTAGGAGCTCATGAGAGAGAGGTTGGTCCTTGCGCTTTTCTTCCATGTGCTGACTCTGCTACTTGTAAGCCTTCTGTGACTTTTTTTTTTTAAATTCAATAAGCTTTTCTTACTCTGTTAGTTTTCTTTCAGGTTAGTGATTTAAACTACATCATGGAGATCTAGCGCTAACAAGGAGTGGTAGATGGTGGAAAAGGGTGTCTGGAAAGAGTAGGGGGCAAAGCTCCTTTCTCTCCTGGCAGCAGTGAGCTGTTAAATCAGATGGAACCTCATCCTTAGATTCTTCCCAACTCTCTGTCATTTCCCTGATTTCTTGATATGACAGATCTGGTTTCCTCTAAGTAACCAGACTCATGTTTGTGCTGTGTTTCGGCTTCCCATTCTGCTCCTTTTTTTGATAGCATTTGCTAGCTAAATCCTGACACTTCACCCTCTCCAATTTACAGCATTCACGTTTTACTCATTATTTGTGCTTCTAAAATGCTCACATGCTTTATCACAATGTTCTTTGAATGACAGAACTTTCTCTGCTACAGCCTTCTGTGTTTTCTTTTGGAAGTTTTCATTCGTTTTATTTAACACCATTAGTCCGTTAATCTTCTCGCGATTCCTTCCCACCAACAAAGCTATTTTATTAATATCCTGCCATGCTCTCACCTTTTGCAGTGTTCTGTTTTCTCCAGTTTTGTCTGATGTCACCACTGCAGCTGCCTCTTGTCCTTCAGAGGCTGCTGCTGTTCCCTGGTTTCTAAGTGCGCTTGTGGTCCCTGTGCTGGCAGCACCTGAAGCCCAGCAGTGGTACCTGCCTTGTCTTCAGGCACTTTCCTGTGAGTTGTCACCTGCTGTGGAATGATGCCACTGTTACCAGCAGATGAGGCTGATCTTAGATGTCTAAAAAGAACTACTCTGTTTCTCTGCCTTTCTCAGGGTTTTTTTTCATTATCTCCTCTTGTTCCCTACTTATTAAATGAGGAAATACACATTTATTAAAAAAAAAAAAGTTAAATACCTTATATTTAAATTAAATTTTTAAACCAAACCTTTTCACTGGTAGTATGTAAGCTTTGTTTTTCATGTGCTACTTTCTCATATTTTGATACTAGGTCCAAATTTTCTTTAAAATAGCTTCTGAAATTTTGGATCTTGAATTTTTAATGAGAACTGCTTAAATAATGTGTATTTTTTGTACACATTTTCATAAATAATAAACAAACTAGTTCCCCTTTTAGATATTGGCACATGGAAACCATGAACTTTCATAACTTTCTGTGGTCTAGCAACATTCATATCCTAATTATCTCCGTGATCATAACAATACGAGTTCTTTTTAGCGAAAGATACTTAATACTTGTTTAACTCAGTTTTACAAAGAAATTTCTGGGAGTTTAACTATGAAAAGTTTCTAGCTGAACTTTCAAAACACACATAGCCCACAACATAGAGGCAGTTGAGACAGTGAATTGGCAGCTGCGGAGTTCTTATGTCTTCCATGAGAAAAAAAAAAATCAGCCTAGTCCTGCAAGGGAGGCTGTATAAGAGGAAGAGTTAATTGTCTCTTTCAGACAGCAGAGATGCCAAGTGGTGCAATTGGTAATTTATCAACCTGCTTTTTTTTCCATAAAGTATTGGGTGTGGTTGCTTTTGGGTTTTTTTCTCTTTTTTTTTTTTTGTACCAGCATTGAGCCTCCCGCCCTGTTACCATAGCCACTTGATATGATACAGCAGTTGGGAGAGGTGGTTAACAGATTCTAATTTAGCTGCCCAAATGTGTGCCCTTGTTCAGGAAGTAACTTGACGACTCTTTATAGTAGGCTAGAGAATGAAAATCCAGAAAAGAGATTAAAAATGGAAAGAAAAGAAAAGATGGGTAAACCTATATGAATATACCTCACATTGTAGAAAAATACAACTAAGTTCATCAGCCAGATAAATTTGAAATAGCAGGAAAACTGCTGGATATTGCAGAAATATGTTCTCTGTCAATTTCTGTTGAATTTTTATATCATGATCTGGAAGAAAATGTTGAATTGCAGCTGTTAAGTTTGCTGATGACACAGAAGTTGGAATGGTAAATGGGCTAGGAGTATACAGTAACCAGGGTTCATTTAGAACGATCACTTTGCTCTTTGCTGTGAATTTGTACCTTTGTGATGATTAGTTCACATTTTGTGTATGTTCAGGATTAGCATGTAGAAAAGTAAGTGATGAGCAATGTGAGATCATGATAGATAACTGACTGAACAGGAGTCCATGCAGTTCTCTTACCTCCTATGCTAGGAGAGCTCTTGAGTTTTGAAAGAGCAAGAAAATGCCGCTAGTGTAATATATGCCAGTCATTAGACCATTTCTGGAATATTTTGTCCACTTTTGCTGTCTTTGTGTCTGCATATATGTCAAATTGGAAAAGGTTGGTGGCGAAGCTGCAAGATGAAAGGATATGTGGTCAGGCAAATCTGCCTTCCTACGAGACTAAAGAAAAGTCGCTATTCTATCCAAGAGAAATTAGTAAGTAATTTAAATCTCAGTCTAATGGTACCTACACAAGAAGATTTTTCTGCCAGTGGAGGGTTCTTTACTTTGCAGATACAAAGATATGACAAGATGCAGTGAGCAAGTGGTGAAGCTGGGTGAATTCAGAAGGGCAATAAAGCATTGGGTTTTGGTTGGGTTTTTTTTTCAGTGAAAATGGCTAAAAATGTGTAGTGGTTTTGTTACTTAAAATCTTTAAAAGAGGATAGGCTTATTTTTTTCCACAGAAGATATCCAGGTTTATCTAGGTGTAAGGATGATGGTATAGGAAACAGATTATAATATTTTTAGAATGAAGAGAGTATGAATAGGTGTTTACCTGGCTTAGTGGATACTGACTGTGTTTGTGCCAGCAGTATTAACAGTTGCTCTTAATGAGTATAAAATGTTTATACTTACAACTATTTACAAAGTGAACTCATTTTTTCAAAGTAAACACTATTGCCTTCAGCTTTCACTGACATTCAGATAAAGGATCACTGAGTATTATGTTTTATGGCAATTATTTAATATTTTTAGATTTAATGATGTATTAATATAGTAATTGCAGTCTGTTTACAGAAAACAATGTTGAAGAAAAACCAAGAAATTGCCTGAACAAGCAGAGATGCTTCCATTAAGTAAAACTTTTTCTGTTCAAAGTCTATAAACCAAGTTTTTTCCAATTCTTCAGACTTTTCATCAAGGATACGTTGATTGTGATTCACTTAGAGAGGCCCGGATGGGGTTCAGCTTGCAACATGAAGCTGTTGAAAGATGTTGTCATACAGACTGCAGTAATGCAATCCTGTGGTTAAAAGAGAAAGTCTTGGCTAATAGACATGCAGATAATTAAGAGGGACATAAGGCATCTAGTGGACATTTTAGTAATTATAATCTTGATTTTCTGGAAGGAACATTACATATAAAGAAGCAGTTTGTTCTACAGAAGAATTTTTTAGCATTGGACCTCATGAATCTATTACTAAAATAGCTTTTTCAAGGATTAAACAATATAAAGATGTTACCTGTGTTTTCATAATGCATCATGCATCCTAATTTAGTTTCTAGTCCTTCATAATATTAATTACAGATAGAAGTATTTATATGTCTTTAATGGAAACGGTGATAGCTTTGGCATGCTTTTCTGCTATTTGTTCACTTTTTTTGGTTTGTTTGGGTTTTTTTGTTACCCAGGGGAATTTTATCAAAAAATCACCTAGATGACTTAGTGCTGCTGCTGTGGCAAACCCTTTGCTGTAGTTACCCCTTGCTGTAGTTACCAGCATTTAATGAAAACATCTTGTTTCTTGTTGTAACTTGAACTGAAATTACAATTTCAGTAACATTCTTGGAATTACCTGTTAGGATCAAAGCAGCACCTTCTAGGTTTCTGTAGTTTACATTTGATGCGTTGTGTTAGGGACTTCAGATTTTTCCAGCAGAGAGATCTCGCTGAGCACAGTTCAAATGGAACGGAAACCGCAAGCTTTTACTTCTATACCAGATTAGACATGGAGTCTGCATGAGCAAAAGCATATTTTCTAATTATCAAATGATAGAGTAGATGATGAATGTTTGTAAATACAAAGATGGTCATATACAGTAGAAAACATGGTAGTGCTTTTATGTGCTCTGGCAATTATATGCATATTTGGATGCAGGGACCCGGATAGGTAGGAACTGTGTTGAAATACATCTTAAAGTTATGGCATATTTAATGACTCCAGTTTTAAAGTGGGTTCCAGACCAAGAAACATACTGTTTAATTGCAATTCCAGTTTAGAGAGTGAAAAGCACATCTAGTCAAAGTGTGAAGTTTAAAAGTTCTGTTTCATGAGTTTGCAAAGCAATCTTACAGTTACAATGATGTAAAAGTCAGTTTCTTCCTGTATTTTTAAACTGATATAATTTTGCATGTCTTGAGTTCCATGCATGCTCTGATCAAAGCTCTGTAATGACTTCACTACCACCAATTCTCAATAATCTGGGATCAGTAATCTGATTATGAATCCATCATACAGCACATTTACACTTAACTGTTATTTTCTTTTTCACAGTGCAGAGAATTTGCTTCACTAAGTTTAAAATATTATTTTTATTTGCAATTATTAGTGAGAGGGCTTTTATTCAGCAGATTAGAAACTTGTATTTTCAGTGAAGACACTGTTATTCATTACATCAGTGATTTTCTGAGCATTTGCCAAACTGTTGACATGAAAAAAGAAGCAGGAAAAATAGAGGAGAACTGTGTGGGTGGTGGGGAAGTTAGCACAAGAGTAAAAATTATTCTTTTAAACATTCATTTACTTGAAAAGCGAAGGGAATTTATAGTTATGCCTAATGCCATTTTAGCATTATATATATATTCCTTGTGCATTTCTTATCATGTTCTCTTGCATCCGAAGTGTTGTATTGCTGCCTGAGTCTTTTTAAGGAGTTTTAAACAGAATCATTCGTAAGAGAGTACTTCTAAGCACACAGTGTCATTTCTCCTCGTCTTTCTTGAATTTGTTGTCTCTGCTTAAATAATGGAGATCAATGGAGGCTCACCCTTAACTAAATTAATTCTGATTTAAAGTGTACTGTTGACCTCTGCTTTGTTCAAGTTTAGTCATTTGTTCATTATACTGATTTGAGCAATTGTAACTCTTTTAAAGTGTAAATGTGCAGAAAAACATACTATTCACAAATTTTATGCAGTACATGGAATTACCTAGTAGTTAAGAAAGCCAAGTGTAGGAAGCACTATGATCTGTGTAACTTTGAGAGCAGCTGCCAGTAAGTTTTATCTCCTGGAAATATTACCATCAAAGAAATAGTGTAATCAACTAAAATACTCAAATTGGGCTTTTTTTAGTTAATTGTAATTTCCTTATAGTGATGCTGTTAGGTTTTGAGAATTTTGATGTTTGAATTTTCCACTCTAAAATCATCAGAATTTTCAAAATTTTGATCATTGTTATTAAAAAATTCTGTTGGATAACTTAAATTTGAACTTGGCTTTATAATATTAAAAAGTTTCTCTCAGGTTAGACCAAGGATCCATCTAACTGTTCTTAGGGCTGGTATGGATGCTTCAGGAATAGAAGGCAGAGCAAGCAAGCGGTCATAGTTGGCAACACTTGGTGATTTGCATCTCAGCTGCTTCTGGGTCACACCACTCGGGCTTTATTGGAGAAGAGATCTAAGAAGATAAACTTAATGGTTTAGCCAGCTAAATTCTACTTCAAAACTGTAAGAAAATGACTAATTCCAGACATAGGTATTTCTAAAGAGAAACTTCTCAATTCTAATAAATTTCTCATGTGTTTTTTCTGTAGCCATACAAGAAAACTGTAGGTCTTGAATCCCTAGATTTTGTTCACCACTCTTGGACTGACTTTCTCCAGGCAATGCTAGATACGCTGATGGAGGTGCAAGTGATTAGGACTATAGTTACCATCAGCAGTACCTTGTACCTGCTTGTACTCTGACCTTATATCCTTTAACTGTGGGTTACTGCCCCTCAGTAACACCTCCTGTGCACGTAAATATTTATCTCACCAACCTCCAACTTAGCTGCCTGGGTTTTGTGGGATGGGTTATTTGGGACATGAAGAGGGGTCTTACTAAAAAAAATAGCCAGCCTTGTAAACTTCAAGATTGTTAATTGCTCTTCGCTTTACTGAGATCGGTGGTGGCCAGCCTGTCTGATGACATCCTTCCTCACCTCTTCCTGTTTGCAGCGAAATTGTGGGCCTGCTATTTTCCTGCTTTCTAAGGACTTACGTGGCCAAGTAAGGTACAGAAAGTGCTTTCCAGTCTTCTCAAGAAAGGCTGAGAAGTGAAAGATAAAGTTAATTGTAAGAGTTATTTTTCATAAGAAGGAAAGAAATGCTTTCTGATATGTGGTCTTTTGTAAGCAGGCTACCAAGGAGACAGAGTGAAAATGTATTTCCAGTGCGGGTGAGATTATATATAGAAAATTGCTGCTTTAAAGTCCAGTATCTTAAATACCTAAATGAAAACTACTCATACAAATTATTTTCTCACCTATGATTCTTAAGGCTTTTGTTATTTTTTTGCTTATAGAATATATTTCATAGAATACTTTTTTGAAGACTTTAAAGATGTAATATGGTGGTTTAATGTACTGTTGGTGACTGGTAGTGGAGGGCAGTTAAGATGTTCCTTGTTGTAGAGAAATGGCTTACAAGCATCTTGCATCTTTCAGTAACAGGTAGTTTAAACAAGCTCAATCAGTTTTGATTTTCCCCTCCAGATCGAGAACTTCCTTTCAGTTTGTTGTTCTGCTGGTTCAGACACATCTTTTCAGATAATTGCATCAGCTGACACATACAAGAGTGTATGTGGCCTAGAAAAAGAACCACGCAGCTTGTCAGTTGATGTATACACACACAAAGAGCGAGTGAGCACTAAGCTGAATCGCAGTTTTTGCCCTGCTGAGTCTTCCATCCCAGTCTGAATTTATTGTGACTGGGAATGTTTTAGCAAAGTCCTTCATTACTCAGTTATTTTAGATACATATAAAATAAGTAACTTCACCTAAATCCTTAACTCTGTTTTGTTGTTCCAGCTGTCCATACGGTACAGCTCAGTATTGAGTCTGGTGTGGTGTGCGATGAAGTTAAGTGTAAGTTTCCTATCTTATCTTTATCGACAGCATCAACAAAGAAAGCATTGTGGATGTAGAAGGCGTTGTGAGGAAAGCACATCAGAAAATCGGAGGTTGTACTCAGCAAGATGTTGAGCTTCATGTTCAAAGGGTAAATTTTTGAGCAAATGGAGCACTGGTTAATAGTTTGAGAGATGATCTGTCTAGGCTGTCTGTCTATCTACATATAGAAACTTTATCAGTAAGCAGTCCCATACCAGAGAAATAAACTGCTAATGTCAGTGTATCATATGTAAACATGAAACAATTCTGGATTTAAGATAATTTGATTTTTAGAACTTCCTATTTTTATCTGCCGTTGAGTTGCAGTACCAAGTAAAACAAAGTATCCCACTAGAATAATTTGGCTGGGAATGTTTGTAATTCTAGTTTTTAATTCTTAACTGCAGCAGGTACTGTATTTAAAAGTTTACTTCTTTTTAAGTGCAAGTCAGAAGTTTCTTCTTCATCAGAAAGTTACGGTCTTCCCCATAGTACTTCCCAACGGAGTATATAGTTCTCAGCAAAAGTAAAGCACTGGCTTAACAGTATGAAAGCTCCTGAAATCTGAAATTCCTGTAGCTTGTGCTGTAGGGCTGGAGGAAGTGCAACTTCATAATTTGTTTAAATGGAAAGCATATTTAAGCCTTTATGTAATGTCCTTTCCTCCTAAAGGTTTTCAGCCAAACTGTATGCCTACAGTACAGCTGAAACAGGCACCTTGAGTAGAGTACAATGTTTATTCTAGTTATAGCAGTAAGGTAGATTTCAGCTAACAGCTTTGAGGATAACCTGCAGATTTTGAAGAGTTTTAATATATGTGCAGATTATCATATGCTTGGCTTCTCTGAAAGAATATCAAATTCACTGCACCTATGACTAGACTGTAAGGCCAGGCAAGGTGTTTTTCATTTTCTGATTGTATTTTAGGTATCTCATAAATTTTCAATCTGAAATGGCTCTTTCAGATACAATCAGATGATAAGTAAAATAATACATTAATAACAAGAAGTACAGAACGACCTTGCTGGAATCAGAACCTAAAACTCTGTGAAATGTAGCAGTTTCAGACCTGGCATTCATGCCGGTAGGCTTGTCCCTCAGGCAGTGTGTACTTGCTTAACTCATTGCTTCCCAGAAGAAAAAAAGTTTAATCTTTCAAAAGTAGAATAAGAACTAAACACTTCCAGCATTGTCATGAGAACGCACCCGTGTATGTCAAGTATTTGAATAAAATCACAGTCTTAGAGCTAGCAGCCTATGCAAACACTGTTTCAAGTCCAAGCCAGAAATACCCTTTTGTAAATCACACCTCCTTTTGAGCTGAATCTCATGCTATTTCTGTTTCTGTCTCAATTTCAGATCTATGTGATCAGTTTAGCTGAACCCCGGCTGCCCTTACAGCTGGATGATGCTGTTCGGCCAGAAGTGGAAGGAGAGGAGGTGAAAACTTTGCATCCTCAAATACTTTTTTTTGTCTTCATAATTGAACAAAAGCGTGAAAGCCAGGCGGCTTCCTTAATGCAGTGATTTGGGGGGTTTGTTAGGCTTGCATTTTACTTGCTTTATGTTATCCAGAACGATGTTAGCAATCTCTATTGCTTTGAAGTCTGCTGAACTGCAGTAAAAGGTCAAAACCAGAGGGTTTGCAGTCCTGTGTGTCATGGCTGGGTTCTGCCTGCGACCTCTGGGAGAAGTGACACCTTAAGCTTTGCTGTGCTCCCAGTTTGCTCTATGTTCTTTCTAGAATGATCTAGAAATTCTTCTGTACTTAGAGGTAGCTCTTGGCTTTTAGCCAAAGGATGTTTTTCTTCATTGATTTTGTTTGGTTCTTTGGGGATTTTGGGAGGTGTATGTGCTCATTATGTATTTTTGTACAACTGTTTAGGATGGAAGAGCTACTGTAAACCAAGATACAAGACTGGACAACAGAGTCATTGATCTGAGGGTAAGCAATGTGCTGTTTCACATGCTTGCCTGCAAGTGTTTATTCTTCACATTTCTAATCCATGAAGCAGTAAAAGCCATGGATTTGATGGAAATGTATTGTTGGCCAGAGGAAAAATAGAAAAGGTATTTTTCTGTTTGTGAGTGGTATTGTGAAAACACAGGGGTTTTAATCCTAAATATTCACCTTTCCTGACATTAATCAAAGAACATATGTTAGTAGTTTAAAGGTTTAGGATTTGACACGTGGCCCTGAGCTTTTTTATTTACAAAAATCAAAGATGACTGAATAGGGACAATTTAGAGACATTTCTTCTCTAGTCTTTGATACCCCAAAACTGTAGTAAGAGCTCAGTTTTGAACTATAAGATGGAAGTTTTGAATTTAATCTGTAATTGAGGTGCTGTAATGCATGTATCACAAGTGCAATTGTACCAGGCCATGATGCCAGTCTTGTTTCTTCTCTTTATCTCTGCCACAGCATTCATATATATATTTTTTTTTTAATTTCTCAAACACCTTTCTTCATCCAGGTCATAAAGACACAGCCTTCTGTGAATTCATATACCTCCCAAATATTTACTCTTTCTGATGAGCAGCAAAAAAATATTTACCTAATCACTTTTAAAAACTTTTAGTCTTTTTTAATGAAAAAACAACCAGCACTAAGTGTGTAACTAACTAACTGTTTATATTGACATGAGTCTTTCTGGTCTTTTCCCATACTTTGCTTTCCACAATAAAATTTTAATTAACTTTTTATCGAATGAAGAGTGTACTGAGCTCATTTTTATGGTGTATCTAGCACTGCTTTCAAAGTTCCAATAGTGGCACTTTCTCAGTAAATCAATCTGTGGACCTGGGAAATAAAACACAAAAGTCAAGTTATTTATTGGAAAACTTGGAGGAGTTTGGGCACTGAGATGCTTAAAGCATTTGAACACCTAATCTCCTTATTTCAGCAACGAGAACTACTTGTGTAAATTGTTTTACTTAGACCAAAGTTAATTGCTTTTACTTGACCTTGTGTATAATACTGAACAACTTCAATTTGTGATTACTTTTCAGGATGCTTGGTATCTCATTATATTTGTCTCTTCAGCTATGTATTAAATTAAGCCTTGATGAAAATAATTGTATACTAATGGCTGAAAGTGAAAATCATTTAAAGAATCGTCGCCATATGGTAGCGGTAAGGCAGTGTACTAAATTAAAGGGAGACCTCAGGGACGCTCAAAGTGCAAGCTTTACTTGAACTTGTGGTGATGAAGACAAATACTCAACAGCACTCCACAGAAACTTAAGAAAAGCCATTAAATTAAGGAAATTTCTGCACAATAAACTGGAAAGAGCCATAGACCCCAAAGAGAAGAGATAATAATACAAAGGGAAATAGCACGTAAAAATAGTAGCTGAAAATAATGGCATGAAAGAATCCTTGGCTGTAATTCAGATGAATGCAGTGAATTTGCAGGGTAAAACCTAAGAAGGTATATAGTAATGGAAAAGGGAGGAAGACTGTAATGCCAGAATAACACAAGAGTGAAGCAGAATGGGGTGGGCTACAATTCATCCATCCCTGAACACATTCAGTAGTCCAGCAGGACTCTCCCAATCCTTTCTACAAATCTCTGCCAGTATAGTAATGGAACAGTAGTCAGTATTGTGCCTGGAGGGTACAGCTGGTGAGTTAAGTGGATGCTGCTATAACCTTTTCCAACTTACATGTCCCAACCATTGTCATTACACCATTTGTTCAGCAGTGTTTGGCACCCTGTTTTGAGGTCTGAACCTGAAGTCTACCTTCTACAGAAGCTCTTTTTCTCCTTAGCTCCAACAGCTGCTGCAGCGTGGTGCTAAACAGCTGTTTCATGCTGAAGAGGAATTCAGGTTAACTCCTTATAGAAGTGATGGAAGGATGAAATATCAAATCTCAGTGCTTCAGTGCCTTATGTCCTGTCCTCTGCATGTACGTGTGGCTGGATATAATCTGGCCGCAGCTTTTCCTTAGGTTTAGGTATCTGTCTTGCCTTCTTCCTATGTATGGGAAAAGTTTCTGTCTCTGACTGTGTCACATTTTTCTGTGTCTTGTCTCTTGCACATTTCATTATTTGTTTCAGAACAAAAGCAGATCGTTTTGGAACGATCGGCTCCTGCCTCTTCATAAATTTGCTTTGTTCTGCAGGAGCTTTGCTTGTGCAAAAGAAGATTCTAAATAATTGCGTGTTACTTTGACCTGTTTTTTTAAAGGGAGAGCTGAACAGGCAGAAAGGTTATTTAATGGAGAAAGGGGAAATCCCAGTGAGGATACATGTGCTTATGTAGATGTGCGCATCTGAAGCCCTGTATGCAGTGGAATCACAGCACCAGGGACACAAAGGCAGTTTGTCCTTCAAAGTAACTGAAAAAAACAACCCACCCAAAAAGGAGTAATAGATTTTCAGTTATTTGGTTGCTGGAGCTTTAGTACAAATGGGACTTTAGAAAGTCCCTGGTGTTGCAAATGCACTGCCTAAGTAGGCATGTTCTAAAGAGGATTAAAAGACATCATCTGTTAAAAGCTCTGAGAGATATCTGAAATGAGTGTCAGCCACTGCTCTTCCATACCTCTTCCTTCTAGGAAAACCAGTCATGGGAAGAAATGTTAACAGAATTGTTCTAACAGAGATGCTTTGATGATCTGTTCCTACAAGTGTGGGAGGAAGTCCAACCACAGATACATGTATTGTCTAGTTATGGTTTCCTCAGTGCCCCAGTTTTTTAAGGAAGAAGGAGGTCATCAAACATCAAAAATAGAGATGCTATTTTTTTGAGGAAGTTTAACAAACTAAATGCATAGATCTTGGTTAGACTCAGACTGAAAAAGTCTTTATTATGAAGCTAAAATTATTTTTGTCCATTTAAATACAGACTTTAAAGTAGTTAAGTGGTTTAACTAAGTAGTGATTATCCAATGAGTTTATAGGATAGGGCCAAATTGTGATAAAGTGGAGCTGTGAAATGCAGTTACTGCATGAATGAAAGGGACTGGATTTCCAAAAATAGCATCACTCCATCCAGCTATGATGTATACCGAGAGACTGATCATGATGCAATAGAAGGTGCAATTAGTAAGGAAATTGCATTAGTGGAGACATAATATGTGATGTGTTCTACAAAGGTTGCAAGACTGCCATTCTTGTGTACATGTGAAATTAGACTGAGTACTGCACTGTATTTTTAATAATCTTACATTTTAGTTGCTGACAAAGGGTCTCCCAAGGGTGCCTGGTAGGGTTTTGTTGAGCTTACAGATGGGAAGTACTTAAATGCCGAGATCCCAAGCTGTTGCTGTGGTTGTTATTCTGATGTATGGAGGGAAAATGATGATTGTTTAGGGTGGAGGGGTTTAAAAAATCTTTTCCAAGGAGTGATGACTAAGGAAGAATGACTCTGTTCTTGATGGGATAACTCATGAAATACAGATCACATGCTTGTTGAGTAGAAAAATTGGGAGTGTAGAGACAAGAGAGCTGGTAAGAAAAAAGAAGCGTTCTTGTGTAGACCAGATTTTCTTTCACATAAGCACAGGTGACCATAAGGAAACCACTGTTGACCTAAGTATCTATTTTTCATGATAGCTTAATGAAAGTCAAAACAATTGATTCCAGAGATGTTTGCTTTACCATTCCTTTATTGGAACAATTTAAAAAGGCACACTTAAGCACTGATCGTGCCTTTAAATCTTTACTTTTCTGCTGTTCTTAAGTTTAACTGAAGTGTTCAGTGATACGTAGACTTTCCATGACTGTAAAAAGACCTACAGAAACCATATTTTATGAAGATCTGTGGTAGATGAAAAACAATGAAGAAAAGACAAGTGAAACACTGATTTGGGGGTTTTGCTTCTTAGTTTGTCTTCATCTGAAGAAAAAATCAATTCAGGTTCATCCAGTTTTAACAATGTATCTGACTGATGTCTTTGCTCTGGCTTATTTTTGATGTCTAGCAGGGTTTTTATCTTACTTATCTTTATCAATGATATGCATTTTGCAGTCCTGATGCTATAATTGTGTCTGCTAATGCACAGCTCATTGAGACCAAAGCACAGTCTTTTTAGGGTCAATATTATCCCATTGAAACTGCTCAGGGTAGAGCATAAACATTAAACTGTATCTTCAGTAGTTTATGGATGTCAGACTATGTTATATGATAATCCAACTGTACACTGATCTTAATGCAGTTTTTTCCAAAATACTTGATTACTTCAAGCTTGATTTCATTGTATTGAATTCAGTTTACTCATTGCAAAAGCTGTTGTTTTTCCTGACCGAATTCAAGCTGTCATGAACAAGCAGATGTACAGTTTATTTTATTGTGGGAAGTGATTTGGGAGTGAAGACAGAACACAGTCCCAGCTGTTTAAACAACAAACTTCATGTTTGTATCTTCTTATGCTATAATTAATGCTGAAATTTGAATAAAAGTTGACTTCAGTCACCTTGGGGTTAAAAAATGTTACTTAACATAAATCCTGTTTCCTGGCAAAATCTTCATTTCTCATATTTGTAGTAGAGAAATCATAAAATTAGTTACATTATGTAAAATAATATGTATTACTTAAGAATATAGATGGCATTATTTTTGGTTTTTATTTAGCCTGCTTTATGGATTTAGTGATTGTTCGTGGTGGAAGGTAGGTGGTTAGAGCAGACAAACAGAAAAGCAAACCTGAGGTGAGAGTGGAACAAGTTCTGCAGGTGATGTGAGAGTAAAAAGAAAAGTTCACAACTTTGCACGGCTGTGCCTCCATAGCACCTTTTGGAGATACCATCACAGAACGTGTTGACTGCCCTCAATTCTAGTGAAACGCACTTGTTGGTCTCTACAGCTTACATGGCTGTTACTCTAACACTGCAGCTTATGCTGACTGAAACACAGTAATTGTTTTTATAATCTTGCTTACAGTGTTAAAATATGCTCTGTTCTATTATTCTTAATATTTTCCCTTGTGGCATTTAAATAATAAACACACAAGTGAAATTAGAGTGAGGCTATGACCACAACTTCTATTTCAGCATTGTTCGCTGAACGTTTTTCCTGCTGGCTGTAACAAAGGTCATTATTAAAAATAATGAGTTTTCCTGTAAAATCAACTCTGCAGACCGAGTTAAAACATTAACACAGGTAACTGCAACAGCACTTAAGTGGCATAAGTGTGTTTCTGTTCCAGCTGAACTCTTGGAGTATTTACTGTCTTTGCCTTAGTCTCTAATAAGATAGTTTGTCAGTATGCATGTGGAAGAGTTCATATTAAACACTGCAGGAAAAGAATCACAGAATCATTATGGTTGGAAAGGACCTCCAGGGTCATCAAGTCCAACCTTTCTCCTAGCACCTCTCTAACC
>JAVSBS010005501.1:0-17114 GCA_033124195.1 Coracias cyanogaster | reverse complement strand
GGCAATGAGGTCTCCTCTCAGTCTCCTCTTCTCTAGACTAAACAAACCCAGTTCCCTCAGCCGCTCTTCATAGGGCAGGCTCTCCAGCCCTTTCACCAGATTTGTTGCCCTTTGGCATGACAATGTCTTTTTTAAGGCAAAGGTTAAACATCAATTGATTCTGACACTATGGGTGTCTTTACTTTGCTGTGCGCGCCTAGGTGTGGTAGCACAAATGGTAATTGTGTTACCTACCTTAGTATCAAACATGGTGATATACATACCAGCCCCTCCGTTAAAGACAGTGTAACAGCTTGAATTATCTGTTCAGATAAATTCACTCTCTTTTTGTCCTAAACATTATACCAGTGCAAAGGATGTAATATTGGAGAAGTTTTGCTCCTTGTGTAAATACAAAATAATCTTTAAAATCTTGTAGTTTTAAATTAATCCAGTCTTTTCTCCTGGAAAGTTGTAGTGGCACATAAAACTTTCGAGGTCGTCCATTTCATTCCACCGCACCTTGACAGTTGCAGTTCTTTAGGAGCTTATCTCACATGTCTTGTGGGTCTGTTTAATTCGTACAAGGAGACAGCAGTATCACAAATTCTCAACAGTTATCCTTGTTGGCAGTCTGTGAATGAATGGGCACTGAAACCCAGCTACCTTTGGTACAAAGAAGAGCAGTCTTGTCAGATCTAATTTGAGGTATGGAGAATTGCTGCTTGTTCTTTCCTTGGTCTGTAGTTAAATAAAAGCTTCGGTGTCCAGATCTGTGAATTCAGCTGCTTTCGTAAATACTATTCTGTAAGTGTAATTTATCATTATAAATGGGATTAGGAAGGCAGAGTCTTTGCTCTGCATCTTCACTAAAGCCAGGAGAAGTTACTACCTGAGGAACTATTGTTGGTAGAGAACTGTGTTAGTTATTGACTGGCTGTGCTTCTGTGCACACTTTTAGGTTAGACCAAGTAATTGCTTTCAGATTGGGTTTAGCAACCATTTTTCTTTTTCCCAGGACTATATGACTTAGGACTGCTTTCTTACCTGCTCTGGCAGGAAATGATGTTGGTTCATCAGAAGGGTAGAGGAGGCATTGTTACCACACTGCTCTAAATAAATGTTAGCATTTTAGAAATGTGTCTAGTTTCTCAAAAAACATATTGTAAACCCAAATGTGACTGTTTAAGTTGGCATCTCTTGGAAAATGTCTTTTACCTTCTAAACAGGAGATGGTTAAAAAAAAAAAAAAAAAAATCCCTTTGTATCATCCCAGTGCTTTGATGCAACTGCAAAATTATGCCCAGAACTCAGGCAGAGTCTTAGCATGTGTCTGATTCTGGGAGACCCATGTAAAAAAGGTCAATAAGTTCGAGGGTACTTTTGTAACTGTTGCTCAAAATCTCATTTCCTTCATTTTGAAAGTAGTGGGAGTAGCGGCTGTGGTTAATGCTCTCAGACAGTGAGAGCTGCAGCTATTATTTACTAGTCTCAACCACTGACACTCCTGAGATATTTTATTGGTCCGCTGAAATTGGAAATATCTCCAAATTACCACAGATTTGCAGTATTATTACAGTTTTCTCTTTTTTTTTCAGTAAAATGATACCTTTATTTTGCAGAGATGATGGATGTAGCTTTACTTCAACGTATCTACTGGCTGTCTAAATTTGGGTGCTTATATGATTTGTTTTGGTTGGGGGTTTTTTGTTTTGTGGTTTGGTAGGAGTCATGTGAAAAAGCCCACAAGGCTCGCTCTTAACCCTCAGTGAAAAGTTGGGTACCTTTCAGAAAGAAGTAAACAGTGCTATGACGCAGATTGTCATAAAGGACTGTTCTCTTACTTGTTTGCAAGAATTCGTTAGGTTTTATATATGCTTCTAGGTTGCAAACTGTCAGGTCTTAAAAGCTGCAAGCCCAAAATCAGATATGGGTTCAGTGCTGACGTATTACAATGTTTTCAGCATTTGCTAGGGGTTAGCTTTTTTTTTCCCCCCCTTCACACTGAAGCCCAAGAGTGCTACAGGAACATTGAGTGCAGGTATTTGCTAACCAGATCAGTAGCTTAACTGTGTCACATACATAAACAAAAAGAAAATTATCAATTCAGCTAAATCTGCTTTTGTTTGCAGCTGCTTTATTTTTTTGTCTTTTTTTTACTTTTGGAATAAATTTTCAAAAGGCAGAAGAACTGCACTTAATGTGATCAGGTGTTACATGGACTGTTTTAAGTGCTGGGAGTGTAGAACTTGATTTTGGGATGTTTTTGTGGCAGTGTCATACATGATTAACATGTGGCTGTGTTTTACATGAAAACCATTGTATTTAGTAGCCTTTAATAGACACAAATATTTCTACCTTATGTAAGTTATTGAGGGCTTTGCTTTTATCCTGCACTGTGTATTACTGCAGCCGCTCTAGTTCAGTGTGCTGAAAGCTTTTTAATAGGTTTAGTGTTTTTATTCAATTTCTTACTATAAGGCCTTTATTTGCAGCAGCACACCTCATAAATCAGTGTTTCTTTAAGTGCAGAATTGACTATAGTGCCTCCTTTGTAACTGACTGTGCCACAAATTGAAATGAGGAGTTTCTCTTGTTTCCTCTGCTGTTTCTTTTTGTGCAATAAACAATTATCGATTTGCACTTTTCTCTGTTTAGGCAAATACAATAATCATGTGTTCCTGAGAGAAGAGATCCATCCTTCCAGCTGTCCATAAAAAGTAACAGAGTCAGGAAAAATTAGCTTATTCATTATTCTGTCTTCTTCTTATAGACCTCCACTAGTCAAGCAGTCTTCTGCCTTCAGTCTGGTATTTGTCAGCTTTTCCGAGAAACTCTTATTCGCAAGGGATTTGTGGAAATTCAGACTCCCAAAATCATTTCAGGTATTGTATATGTGATCCAGCAGCTACAGGTCTGCTTCTATTACAGTAGCTCACTGTGCCTATCTGCCAAAAATTTACCAAGTATTTATTTTAAAAAGATAAAGTTCTATTTCTAATCTAGATGCAACATAGCAAACTTCTAGCAGGTATCAAAGTTGTTCTTTACTTTTCTCCTGACTTTGGATGTTAAAAGAATGAGAAGAGAAATATTATATATACCTGACAAACGTACTCTGCAGTGCATGTAAAGTTTTAATTTGGTTAAATACAGATGTCTGATCATATGCTTTGTTCTTCAGATCAGTATTCTCCATGTTGAGCACTGCTAGTTCCATTCCCAGTACCAAAAAAACCCCACAAACACTCTAACTTAGAATAAAAGCAGCTTCCACCACAAAGAAGTTGCAACAAAACATATGTTATAAAGGATGACACTATTATATACAATATGTCACTTCTTTAGCAATGAGCATATGGCTGAATAGACAGACAGTGGTAGATCATTTTTCTTAAGTGTGGTAACAGCTTCAGCCCAACTAAAAGTCTGTAAATGTAGATTTTGCTTCTAGTTTGGTTGTTGATCTGCTGTATTGTTTTCAGAAGTCAAAATTACTTCATTTACTGATGGATGTTCTTCTCCCATCTTATGGTTCTTTTGAGGTTTTGCTGATGTCCCTAAGACATATGGCATGGAAAACGTAGGACGGAATATTTGTATTATTCTCATTCTATGTGCATTCATTATATGCATACATTTTCCCCACTGAATTTCATCCTTCTGTATTTATATTTTTCAAGACAGCTCTTGATTGATTAAAAAGGGCTGTTTAACAAAATACTTGTAAGCAAGTATTCTTTCAACATGGAAAGTATCGTTGAACTATAAGATTAGATTTTTTTCATACAGAGACAGTTGAAACAGCACGAAGTACTGAAGACTCTCAAGTAGTTTATTGACGTAGGACGTTTGAGGAAGCGTGCTATTTTCTAACTGTGCAGTGTACCATTGAAAGCAAGCAAGCAAGCATCCTATTGTTTGAATGAGATCATATTTTGTAAAAATAACTAAGTTGATGCAATCCTACTAAACTTCAAATTTAAATATATTGTAAGACTTGAGATTTTAAAAGTTACCTATATTCAAATACAAATTTAAATATTCACTAAAACTATTTCAGTGAGAGTAGTGGTAATGAAAGAGAAGAAACATTAATCTCTGTGGAATGGTAAGTAGTAATAATAATAATTAGTACTTTACCTAGAGTTATCTTAACATTAGAACTTTCGAAGATGATTCACTAATCTTTTACTCCAGCATGCTTTTGTTAGCAAGTTAGGCAACGATAACTCTCATGTCACACACTGGGAAATGGAAAGGTGAAGTGACTCAGCTGATAGGTTTGGTCGGCAGTTTGCAGTAAGGGTTTCAAATGAATGTTTCTTGGTTCCTGTTCTCTCAAGGTAACCTTCTATGAAAACTGCCTCAAACAGAAAAAGCTTTATACCTTTGGCAGGTGCCCTCTGGTAAATCTAGTTTTGGCTCTGAGAGATATCTATGCCTTCAGTTAGAGAGGATGGTCCTGGCAAAACAGGATATGCACTTTCATCTCAGCCTCTGCAGTTAACCCCTGGAAGCCTACGCCACTGCTAGAGATTGGTTTCCAGAGAAATGTTGGGCTGCAAGTGGATGTGATGGTCCAAGCATGCATTCTCCGCTGTTCTCACTCTAAGGTGAACAGCTGGGAACAGTAACGTTTTAAACTACCCCAACTAAATTTGCAGGTTTGCAAGACAACGCGTAACAGTCCTGAGCTGCAAAACTTCCCATAGCATTAATGGATGCAAATGTGTCTTTTTCCTCTAATATGCTTTGTAGAAAAATCTTCTTCTGATCTCCAAATGTAAGACCAATATTCTACCTCTGATTTATTTTTACATGTTTATTTTAAAAATTACTGCAAGCATTTGCTTTTCAGCTGCCAGTGAAGGAGGAGCCAATGTGTTTACTGTATCATACTTCAAGAGCAGTGCCTACCTGGCTCAGTCCCCACAGCTGTACAAGCAGATGTGTATATGTGCCGACTTTGAAAAGGTTTTTTGCGTTGGGCCAGGTAAGAAGAGGAAGCATTGGTTTATCCAAAGCGTGAAGTGTGCGGTGGTGGCTTGTAGCAGCTGTGGTACAAATAAGATAACACGCACACTGAAAGCTTTGAATGGTTTCACTTAATATTTCGCTTCACTTAGCAAACCTACATTTCAGTTGGGGAAAATGATGAGTAAAGTTGACAGAGAAGTTGCTGGAACAAAACAAAAATGCCAAAATAAGGGTGGAGTACCCTTCTCCGATGCCTGCAGTTCTGTGAGGAGAAAGGATAGAGGTGCATTGGAAACTGATAGTCTGATGAAGTTAGTAGAACATGGAACAACACTGTGACTACGGAAGCCGCAGTTTCCCATTAACCATGCCTGGTAGTTGCCTTTAGCTGCCCAGTAGTAAGCAGTTAAAATAGGCAAGCTAAATTTTATGTACTTCAGCTTGCATATTAACATCTACTGACCCCTTGCTTTTGTATATGTGCCAAACAACTTTATTTAGAAAGCACATGCTTTTAACTGGGCTGTCAGTAAATAATAACAAAATAATAATTTCCAGTCTCATGCTTCTGTCTTTTCACGAAAGCTGATAGGACATGGCCTCTTTAAGTGGTAATACAGCATTTTTTTTCCTAAGACCTCATGCTTAAAGATACATAAGCTGGAAATGCTAGAAAACAAGTAAATAGCAGCTTATAAAATAATTTTATAGAAGATGCAAGTAGTTCAGAAGATCTTAAATTTCTTGTTAAGTACTAACAAATGAGTCATGGTTTATAGGAAGACATGTTTGTATTAGAATCATATTATCTGAAAACAAACCCAGAACATATGTGCACAAGTCCATTTTCTCTGAAAAAGGCAGTTTTCAAATCTGAAAGTTCCTGTGTGCCTGAAAGCTCATCTGTATTTTCCACTTGTCTGTTGCTCTAACAAGAGCTACTGCCTCTCTGCAAGTCCTGTCTTGCATCCTTTGAGCAGCCCTACCACAATAATGCTGTTGCTTTTGTTGTAAATGATGCTCCCAGGCAGATAGTTTTCTTTTTGTTAGTTTTTTTTTTTTCAGTGAGAATTATCATGTCTAAAGACAGCACTGCCTGATCCAAATGCTGATGTGATTGATTGTCAGTGTTATTTTTCAAAATGGAATGATAATTTCATGACAGTTGATTTTCTGTTGTTTAATTTTACAGTATTTAGAGCTGAGGACTCCAATACACACAGACACCTGACTGAGTTTGTTGGTCTGGATATTGAAATGGCTTTTAACTATCACTATCACGAAGTCGTAGAAGAGATTGCAGATACCTTGGTGCAGATATTCAAGGGACTTCAGGAAAGGTAATGAGAGCATTTTTCATTTAATGAGCAGCTTCATTTGTTTGAGATCTCTTGCACTGTGATGTGAAACAGGTGAGCATTTTATCCTCAGTTTGTCAGATAACCATTATTAATCTGATTTACAGCTGAGCTTCAAAACAGTTTTGCTTTGCTCTTAACTTTTTCTTTGTGCGTGACTCTTAAAGCTCACTCAAGCCGTAGGCCACATCTCCTTCAGTATGCTCGCCCGCACTAAGAGAATTTGTTTATTGTTGGATAGACTTCCTAACAGAAGTGATCCATCCTTATTTCAAACGTCCTTCTTTTCATACCACTACAGGTAGACTGATTGCTCTATTTTGAAATTAATCTTAATATTTACTATCTAAGAAAGATTCTGAATCAGATTTATTCTAACAGCCTGCATCTCTGCCATAAAAGCAGCAAAGATTATTTTCCATTTTTCACAGTCTTAACTCATTAAAATGCCAGGCCAGAAGTTTAGGAAGCGGTTTTCATTTCCTTACAAATTAGACTATCTTGCCAGCAGAAAAGCAAATCTTTTCATCTGTCTAGAAGGAAATTTCTCTTTTATATTTGAAATGGGGTATTACTAAAATCAAAGAAGGACACAGGTAAATATTACAAATCAAAGGGATGATTTCTCAATGTCTTTACTGTGAAAATTTGACCTACTCAATTATTTCTTACAAAAGAGATAAAACAGAAGTAGTAGTAAAATATTAACATGTATAACATTGAAGCAGATCCATTAACTTACATGAAACATTTCATTAGGATTGTGCAGAATTTGTCCAGAAATGGCTTTAAAATAGTTTTTTATGTTGCAAGAGGGACCTCTTGTGGCAAAATTGTATTGCCATTGCAAAATCATTATTTGATGCCAGAAGAGTACTTGATTTTCCTTGATTGTTTTGTATTTTGCTTCTGTTCTTGTTTCCTCATACATAGATTCCAAACTGAAATTCAGACAGTGAACAAGCAGTTCCCATGTGAGCCATTTAAGTTTTTGGAGCCAACTCTGAGGCTGGAATACCGCGAAGCTGTGGCCATGCTTAGAGAGGCGGGTGTTGAGATGGGTGATGAAGAAGATCTGAGGTACTTTGGCAGGACACAAATGCATCAGAGTCTTGTGAAAGTGGCAGTAAAGTATCAGTTTTGTACTGTGCAACTGACAGCCCTCAAGAAGGAACCACAAGCTCTTAGAGGAATAAACAGTACTCATCCAGATCTCTTGACAAATAAAGGAATGGATATGAAAATATCCCTTTCTTTTAATGTAGACTACACATACAAACTCTGAAATCGCAAAGAAAATAACCAACAACATAAAGTGAGAATAACTTGAACCTTCTAAAGATAAGAATAATTTGTTTTTCTAACAATTGCAGTCCTTCATGTGAATTGTCACATCTCTGAATGATTAAACAAAAAAATTCTTCAGTCTTTATGTCTTTCTTTTCAATAACACCTTCCCATTTCTTCTTGATTTACTGAAAGATGGGTTTAATTAACTGATTAGACATAAACTTTTCTAAAAACACTTAATAAATTAAAACATTTCTGTTCATTCCCGTAATACATCCAGTACCATTAGGATAATGTGTGATTTTAAAGTTAAACAATCTGTGTCTCAAAGAAGTTTCCATCGTAAGAGTTTGATTGATAGAACAAAATAATTGCCTCAGCAACTGCTAATGGTGTTTCTCACCTATGGAGCCTAAGAAGAAATGTCTGCACAAGGTACATGCCAATGGGAAATAGAGTACACGATTCTTCAGTAATCAGTATATGGTGACTAGGAAGATATATTAAGAGCAAGAATATCTTTAATTTTAAGTTTATCTTTAATCTCAGTTAATTTAAGGGATTTCTACAACAAATACAAAATGTTTAGCAACTTTATTTCTGAAATTTGTCTTCACAATCCAAAGCATTCAGAAACAAGTATGAGCATTTCTAAAGGGCAGGGTGCGGCAGATCTCTAGCTTGAAATCTTTTTTGCTTTATGAAGTACATAACCAGTACAAGTTTAAATCACTTAATTTTAATGGTGTAATCTTTTTCAGCACACCTAATGAAAAGCTCCTGGGACGCCTGGTAAAGGAAAAGGTAATAATTATTTTGGAATAAATAAATTTGTCATTGAATCTGAAACCCGTTGCCATGGAGTCATTGGGTTGGTATAAATGCCTGCTTCATGTCAAACAACATTTTACACACTGGTTGAGAATACAGTATCTCAGAACATGAGAAGTTCTGAAGAGTCTGTGATTAGCATAAGCATTTTAAATTATCTGACTGCATTCCCATTTTGATGCTGCTTATTTAATCTACTGATGCTTTTGTCTTTACCATTAATAAGCTGTTTCAAACCATTTTCACTCCTTTGTATTTATTTCTGTCATCTGTTACACTGAGTACACCAAACAGGATAGTGCATTCCAGACCCAGTTCTTATGATAATGAAAAAAACCCAAACTTAACACAACAACCAGATTCTAACTAAATCTACAGGAGATGATGAGATCTTTGGCAAAAACATAAGTACCTGTTACTACAGCAAGACATTTTACTGCTAAACATTTCTAAGTTTATACTAGAAGTAGTATTGGAAAACTGAAAAATAATACATTACTTGTATTGATAACTATTATTTTTTACTGTCAAATTTGTGGGAAGCTATTGGGAGATCTTTTTTATTTTATTTAAAGGATTCACTGGTTGTGTCTTCCCCTTGTAATTTATTCTTTCTGTGGTTTTCTTTTGTACTAACTGTTTTAAATTACCCTCTTTCAGTATGATACAGACTTCTATATTCTTGACAAATATCCTCTTGCTGTGAGGCCTTTCTATACAATGCCAGACCCAGTAAACCCTGTAAGTAAAATTCTTTGTTGGTTTGTTGTTGATGTTTGCTTGTTTTTGTTTGTTTGTTGTAGTTTAAATTATTCCATGTAGGGATAACTTGACAAAAGAAAGTATATTTATATGATCTGCTGTTAAAATTAAAAACTTTGATAACAAGATTAGGTCAGTGTTACTGGCTTATAAAATGCTTATAGTTACTCTTCACGGGTGAAAACATATCAGAAAGAAACAAATCTAGCTAAAATTGCGATAGCTTTTTGAAGAGATCTCCATGGTGAGAGCACTGCTGCCATCACTGAAAAGAGGCAAAAACATTCTTCCAAGGCAATAGATACTTTAACAGAAAATAGGCTTTTTTACATTGTTACAAATTACCTGGTTTATTCCTAAATCTAAGGTAAATAGAGCATCCTTTTTAGAGCATCTTGCTGGGATAACTACACACAAGTGTAATGGGTTTTCAAAGGGCGTGTGGATGAACTTCAGTTTTTTAGATCAGCTGCAGCCTAATGAGAGGAGCCAAAGGGCTGTAGTAATTCCTGGGCAGACTCCAGATACATTTCACTCTTACTGCACCTCTTGAGATACCATCAGTGAAGTTTTTGAGAGGTGCATATTTGCCACCTAAGGATGGAGCAACTGTAGGTAGGAAATAAACTCATCTTTGTTTTCCCAGAAATACTCTAACTCTTATGATATGTTCATGAGAGGGGAAGAGATCTTGTCCGGAGCTCAGAGAATTCACGATCCTCAGCTGCTGACAGAAAGAGCCCAGCACCATGGCATCGGTAACAAGTCAAACAACATGACAACGAATTTAAGAGAATATAAATCATGATTGGGTTTGTTTCCTTTAGGGGAAGAATTTGAGACAGAATTTGTTATATGGTAGTAGTGCTAAAATCACAGTACTGTTTCATTCTTAGTGTTAATCCATCAAATTCTGTTTAACCGTTTTAAGCTAGAGTGGAGGAATTAAGAAACTAGTTGTTTCCCAGCAGCACCTTGATGAAAAGGAATTGTTTCCGAGGACTTTAGAGAGAACGTAATGCAGGAAATATCTTCAATAGAATGAGGGCAGACAAACAAGTCTCATTCAGTCGTGCCCCTCTGTCTTCTCACAAACTTTTTACAGAGTACTCTACAGAGTCTTGGTTTGCTGTCCTTTTTAAATCTTGAACTGAGAGCAAATACACAAGAAGTTCTCATTGGTGAGATTGAAAAAAGACTCAGCAGGGACAAGGCCAGCTAACAGTAGAAGGGTAAAAGAGTAAATTGGGTGGATATCACAAGGGTAAAATTTAGATTAAAATTATATGTGAATGACAAAGTGAAGTGGCAGGCAGGCAGTAGCAAAAAAGGAGGAGCTCTTGCTGTAGCAAGATGGAAAAATAGTTGTTAAAATCTTTGCTTTCTCACTAGTTTATTCAAGAAGTCACCGTTTTCCCTAAGTTACAATGAACAGGTGGGCCTAGCTTTTACTCAGTTCTCAAATTTCTTCCCTGATAAAGTCACTAACAAAATTATAAAACAAAACCATTACAGCCATAATTTCTGAATAGTCCTGGATAATATATATGTTGAATGAGTAAAACCCCACTGTTAGTTTGTAAGTTGAAGTGGTAAATTTTTTTGTTGCATTCTCAGTACTCTAGTCACTTGTACGTTTGGCTTGGGGTTCATTAAGCAGGTGAGTAACATCTTTTTCCTCTCTTAGATTTGGAGAAAATAAAGGCTTATATCGATTCCTTTCGTTTTGGTGCACCTCCACACGCAGGTGGTGGAATAGGTAAGTGTTGGCATTTTCTTTTCTTCTGTGTTAGCCTGAGCTTAATTTAAACTGCTCTGTCTCAAGCAGGGTTCAATATAAAGTTCTAAAGAGTAAACTTGTTTGGTAAATATGTGGGGGCTGTTTACCCTGGAGAACTTAAGGAGATAAGCTAAAATGTAAGGATCATCATAAAATAAAAAGGCAAAATATTAATGTTACACAGCCTGGCAAGTTTAAACATTAGGGGATCACAAGAAAAAGTGCCGATTTACTAGCCAGGCACATCACTTTCAAATATCACCAACTAGGAAAATTAAAGGCAGCAAGAAAATACTGTATTATGTACAGATTTGTCATAGCCCACTAATACTAGAAGCCACCAGTATCTCAGTGATTTTGATGAAGCTGTTCTGCGGTGAGGAGAAATAAGTGAGTGCTTCTGTCTTATTCAGTAATTTGACTGAATGTCACTGATCAGTTTGGCTAATGCTAATTGTTCAGCAAAGGTATTGAGGCTCTGTGTCTTGGGTGTGAGTATTTTACATATTAAAATGAAAAAAGATAGGTTTCAGGCATCTTAATGATAACAATTTACAGTTACACACATCGCTTTCATTAGCAGGATGAAATCTGTTCATGCATATGGACATTTTGTAGGTCCTGCTCAGTAAACACAATGATTTCTTTGATTCAATCTTTCTGAATATACTTTTCTAAATATACTTTACTCTTTTGTAAAGTACATATAGTACTTTCTCAGCATGTTCTCAGAACAACATTCTAAGTACACCTTCAGTAAGCGCATTAGATCTGCGGTATGCTATTGCGACAACTGTTCTGAAATACCTACAAGATGTAAGTGTCCACGATCACACAGTACTTGTGAGCAGAGGAGACACAGCAGATGATCCAGAATCATTTAGGCCAGTCAGAATTGTCATCAGGGAAGCTGAAGCCGCATCTCTTCTGCAGACTAAATGCTCCGCATGACACATCCCAGAGGCCAGGCCATGTATCAGCCAAACAGGAGATGCTGTGAGAATTAACACTGGTTTCTAGCTGCTTCAGATGGAAACCTGAACATAGGAGGGCAGTGTGTGAAAACTAGCACACAGCTGGGGTTCATCGCAGCATGGCTGGGGTGCATGTGTAGCCCTATGGATTAGGACATCCTTCCATGTTCCACAGTACACACATAACCTCTAGAATTTTGGGAAGAAGGAATGTAATGACCAGGGAAATATTTACTATCATAAAGTTATCAGCAGATGGTTACATATGTACCTATTGCTGAATCTACATTTTTGTACTGTAGAGGGTTTGGGAGAAAATTCCTCAATTGCAGGTTTTTGCTGTTGTTGCTCATGGCACTTAACATCTCTTACTCTGAAGCTGTTGGGACTGTACTTCTGTTGCTGTATTCAATATACCGTTCTCCAATTACCTGCCTGTCATTTCAATTTTCCACACCATCTTTCTTGAAAGTCCGAAGGTATAAAGTACCTTTAGCTCCTTAAGAGTTTGGAACTAAAGATTGACTACACTGATGGGTTTTCATTTGTTGCAGGGCTGGAAAGAGTGACCATGCTGTACCTAGGGCTGCATAATGTCCGTCAGACCTCCATGTTCCCACGGGATCCCAAACGACTGACGCCCTAACGTGAGCCGCATTTGAAAGTTTGAAATGATTTGCCTTGCAAATAGGAGGTGATTGCAGTTATGTCCCCTGCTATCGATGAACCTGTATGGATTTCAGCATTATAATATGCAATAAAAAAAAACAACAAAGAACTTCTTATTTACTGAAGTGCCATGATACTTTTTTTTATCCTTAGTTATTTAAAACAAAATATTTTAACAGATCAAGACTATTTGTATTGGCAACTGTGCACATTTTTAATGAAAACGTGATACTTTGAGTTAGCATTCTAGTGTCACATTGAATTGTGTCAGGTTTCTAAACATTTTAATAAATTATGCAATAAAAATTCTGCATTTTTAACTTAACGTCAGCAAGATTTAATATTTTGAAGTACAGAATTGGCTCAGAGGTAAAATAACTGGATGATTGCAATTTAAAAATGAGGAGGAAACCAGCCAGTTTTTAATTTACATGAGTGTCAGGTAGCGAAGCAGGTGAGAAGAACATTCTTTTAAAAAGTCTTCATATGAAGTTGTGAAAACAGATTGCAATAAATCTCTCAAAGTCAATTAGTTGCAATATCTGTCTTTCTGGTTTTTTGCTTTGTATTCTCACGAGACAATCATGAATAATAAGGGTTGAGTTTGGTTTTATTCTTGTATACAAGCAATAGGCCAGTTCTTTATGTTACTATTTGAAAATTGACAGAAGGTTATATACACTCCTGGAATACACAAGAGATACATAATAGTCTCAGAAAATAAATGAGAGCAGGTCATGTGTTTTCCTGTCTGACCCCGCCTCTGGGAAAACAAACAAAACAAATCAGCAAGGATTTCATGTACCTATTGCCAATGAAAGAAAAGCAAATAATGTAAGCCAACCTATTTCAGAGCTTTTAAAATTTATAAATGCTGTGAACAGCCCAACTGTTGCACATTGAGAGAAACTGGGTGTTTCTGTAAGTCAGCATACTTCTCAAATTCTTTCCAGACATCCTTTTTCTCAAATGAACCACTTACTTGAACCTCCTCAGTTTGCAGTGATGCACAGAGCTACTTCTCTTCCTCCTCCTCCCAGCCCAAAGGATGTGCCCTGCGTTTGGGGAGGAACTAGTGAATCTGAAACTTCCTTTAACAGACTACATCTGATAGTTGTTTTTCAGATTTAAAACATTTCTGTAAGTGTGGATGCCAGAGAGCAAAGGATTCAATTCCTTACTTGGGCAGTGCAATAGAGTTACACTAATACTGATACATATTTCTAATTCCTGACTTAATTTTTGCTTAACATTTTACATGATAAAGCTTTGAGTAGGAGGTATGGTTTAGCCAGTCTGTTATTGTTGCTACCTTGATTTTTAAATGTCAGAGAAGTCACATATTGGTTATGCTACAAAAAGGTCAGTGAGGCTGTGTATAAATTGTGTAGAATTTTACAAAAGGGCAAATCATCTTTTACAGATGCCATTGAACAAGACTTAATTTTAATGGTTTGTGACAGGAGTTGTCCATTAGAAAACCATCATACTAAAGGTCAGTTAGGTGAAGTACTGGAGATGTAAAAATTAAACTTTGCTTAGCGAAGTCACACAGTTCAAGGAATAACAGACTTTGCAGCTTTGCTTATGAATCTGGTGTAATTAATTTACCATGGACTCTCCCCAGATTATTAACTTTAAAATCTTCCAATGTACCCAGTTGTACTTTACAAGGCTAAGTGGATTATAAACAACTCATCATCACAGACTTAGTACTGATGAGTCCAAGTTTCAAGACAGTTGTTTATTCAGCTAAGCCAACTGGAATGAATTTAATTTAATTACTTTTGTTCATATGGAACCGGTAACGTATTCCACAGTGGAAGTGCATCCTTCTAATAAGGAGCAAAATTACTGACTTACATTCCATGCCAACAAAATAAATGTTCTAAGAACCCTGTTTCTTGCTCTAGATTTGGAAGCAAATACATTCCTGTAACAATTGCGCATATCCAAATTCTGTTAAAAAGTTATTTGGGCTTGTGTTATAGTTTGATTTATTCAGAGCAGCAGAATTAGAATTTGGACAGAGACCCTGATTCCTTTGTGTGCAGAATCCTTTCAGGCAGTTTTTCTTAGCTAACTGAAAAAAAAATAGGATGATTAATCAAAATGCATTTGGCCTGAATGTAATCATAATAGTATATTTAGTGGGAGCTGTGCATTGTTAGAACTTGCAAATAGTAATTTCAGAACTTTATGTTGCTTTGATATGTAGCGACTCTGGTTTGGTCGTTCTGGAAAAACGAAACTTGGATAGTCCTTTATTTCCAGTAACTTCCAGGAAGTTTAGCATTTTACACGGGGTCTGCACTGCTGCTGCTTCTCCACCAGTTAAAATGGTTTGGTTTTGTTTTCTTTCATGATACAAAGATAGTCATTACAATGTTCATGCAATTTTTTAAACTAAGGAATTATAAACGATATTGGTAAGGAATAGCCAGGGAGTCATCTGCTCAAAACAAACACAAAGCTTCCGTTTGCTTCTAAAGTTTAGCTACATTTTCCTGTGAAAACCCATCTGTGTTCACTGAGCTGTCTGAATCTGCCCAGCAGGAAAGAGGACTCGGGCTGTTCTTCTGGAAGCAAAGTGCAGGACTGGTTCCCCATGGCAGCTGAGCACCACACAGCAGCTTGCTCCCTGCCCCGTGGGACAGGGGCAGAGTAAATGCAGGAAAAACTTTGTGCTTCCACCCCAGGCCAGTGAGTTCTGGGTGTACTGGACACCTGCACTCTGCTGCCTCAGGGATGAAGAAGCAGTCTCGGTTGTCGCAGATGGCTTGGCTGCCTGGGACTCTGGTTCATACTGGGGTTCCAGCATGTCAGTCAGGCCATGACAGTCTGCTGTGGATTGTTATTTTTACTAAAATAAACAAGCCTCACAACCAACTTGTGCATATTTTTGCTCATGTGAGCGCACAAGATAGGGAGTTTATTCACTGCAAATTTTTAAAAAGTTACCAAGTTCTACTATTTCATTTTGATTTAAAAGAGCACGTAAGCATAGGATAAATCATAAACAGTTGGACAGTTTTTCTTTTACGTTGCCAACTCATAAACCCTTAGCAATCTTCAAAAAAAACCAAAAAAAACTCAAAAAGCTGTAATTATATACCAAAGCACAACAATCTGCATTAAAATAATACTTTCAAAAAAGACTAGAACCTCTACTCTGACCTCTGCAGTGAAAAGTGAGCGAACCGTACAGACCTGAGTCGTCTTATACCCAAACCCCAAACTGCCAGGCAGCCGTTACCATTTTACAATGAAGAGCCTCTTGATGACATGGCAAGTGCACCACGTGAAGCAAGCCCACGGCGGGAAGCTTGTGCTAATAGCACTTTTTAAAGGGTTTCAGAACTGAAAAGAGTCAGCCTGTAGCTGCCTTAATTACAGCAGAATTCCCAGTTCAGGCAGAGATTAATGACTTTGCAGGTGGCAGAGCGATTCTAAGCAATTTTTCATAGATATTGAAGCAGTTCCTGCTGGCAGGCATCGTGTGGTGCCAGCTGCCATTC
The DNA here is from genome assembly GCA_033124195.1 of Coracias cyanogaster. NCBI lineage: Eukaryota > Metazoa > Chordata > Aves > Coraciiformes > Coraciidae > Coracias > Coracias cyanogaster. The sequence goes on along the minus strand of JAVSBS010005501.1, from coordinate 973 downwards.
AGCAGTGGCTGTCGGCCATGGCATCACTTGGCAAATGTTACCTTATATCATCCTACGCATAAACACAGTGTTACAAACATGGAGGCCAGTGTCCAAACTAAAGCCTGACTGCCTGACCCTCACCTGGCTTAATTAACACCCTTTTCACTGAGGCTAGTCCTTCAGAAGCCAGAGGTACAGCCTACCTGGTGGGTCTTGTCAGCGAGAAGCCTCCTGAGACACCTGTACACAGTATAGGGCCTTCCAGCGGCTCCAGGCTTCTTCAGATGTGCCCTGGGTGCAACAGTGGAGTTTTAGAATCGTAGAGTGCTTTGGGTTGGAAGGGACCTTTAAAGGTCATCTAGTCCAACTCCCTGCAGTGAACAGTGGTATCTTCAACTAGAGCAGGTTGCTTAGAGCCCTGTCCAACCTCACCTGGAATGTTTCCAGGGATGGGGCTTCTCTCTGGGCAACCTGGGCCAGTGTTTCATCACCCTCATTGTAAAAATTGTCTTCCTTTTATCTAGTCTAAATCTACCCTCTTTTAGTTTAAAACCATCATCTCTTGTCCTGTTGCAACAAGCCCTGCTAAAAAGCCTGTCCCCATCTTTGTTATAGGCCCCCTTAAGTACTGAAAGGCCACAATAAGGTCTCCCTGGAGCCTTCTCTTCTCCAGACTGAACAATCCCAACTCTCTCCACCTGGCCCCACAGCAGAGGTGCTCCAGCCCTCGCATCATTTTTGTGGTATCCTCTGGACACACTCCAGCAGGTCCACATCTCTCCTGTGCTGGGGGCTCCCAAGCCAGATGCAGTGCTCCAGGTGGGATCTCACCGGAGCGGCAGAATCCCCTCCCTTGACCTGCTGGTCACACTGCCTTTGATGCAGCCCAGGATGCAATCGGCTTCTGGGCTGCAAGTGCACGTTGCTGGCTTATATTCAGTGTTTCACCCACCAGCACCCCCATGTCCTTCTCCTCAAGGCCACTCTCAAT